>JACEEZ010016192.1:10000-15000 GCA_016584305.1 Chionoecetes opilio | reverse complement strand
GCACCTTGCCTGGCACACTGAGCAGTGTATACCGCGGTAATTGCTACAATTATGACGGTCCCCTTTCCCTTTCCAGGATAGGGGACGCCGAGCCCCCTTTTCCAGTCAGGAGCAGGCTTGAGTAATTGTAATTGTAATTTAATTGAAATGTAATTAATTACACATTTTTGGGGTAATTGTAATTGTAATTGTAATTTATATTCATTTTACAAGTAATTGTAATTGTAATTGTAATTGAGTTTTAAAATTTTCATAAATAATTGTATTTGTAATTGTAATTGACTGTTAGAAGCACAACATTACAATAATCATACAAAATACAAAATTACGTTGATATACTGAAATGAGAAGAGAAAAAAAAAAAGAAGGATATAACATTTCTTGCACCATATTAAAAGCCTTTTCCATGAGCATAGGCGCACGAGCCGGGGAACAAAAATGTTCGGGCATAGTAGCCACAATAAAGGGCTATTCAAGTGGCGGCCCGTGAGCCAAATCCGGCCCTTGCTTGAGTGGTTTTTTATTGGCCTTTTGACAGACTCAGAAGAATTTAAATATATTTTTAAATTTTTGTTCATTAATATAAGTATTTACCAAAATCTACTTCTAATTTCCTTAAAAAGGACAGCTTAAAGTAATCGTCCAGACCATTTCATCATCCTGTTTTAATGCAATCAAATTATAACCTTTACGAGTATATCAAAAATAGTCGTCACTTTTGCATCCATTCAGTCGTTTTTAAATAATCCGCAATCAAAATCTGCAATTCCTCGAGTTCTCAAAACACTCATAAAGGCTTGCAGACGACAGACCACGGCTCGGTGACGTAACAGGAAGAAGGTCTCCTCTCCCCGCGCAGATTCAGAAGCACGTAAACACAAAAGATAAATATAGTACTTGAAGATTTATGGGTGTTCCTGATTGATTCTTTTTTCGATATGCCACATGCATGCATCCTTTATGGTGCAGCAAGACAGCTGTGCCTTTCTCTCTCTCTCTCTCTCTTCTTTTCTCTCTCTCTCCTCTCTCTCTCTCTCTCTCTCTCTCTCTTCTTCTCTCTTTTCTCTCTCTCTTCTCTCCTCTCTCTCTCTCTCTCTCTCCCTCTCTTTTCTCTCTCTCTCTCTTCTCTCTCTCTCTCTCTCTCTCTCTCTCTCTCTCTCTCCCCTTTCTCTCTCTCTCTCCTCTCTCTCTTCCTCTCTCTCTCTCTCTTCTCTTTCCCCTTCTCCCTCTCTCTCTCTCTCTCTCTCTCTCTCTCTCTCTCTCTCTCTCCTCCTCTCTCCCCTCTCTCTCTCTCTCTCTCCCCCTCCCTCTCTTCTCTCTCTCTCTCTCTCTCTCTCTCTCTCTATATATATATATATATATTTTATATATCTATATATATATATTTATATAATATATATATATATATAATATTCATATATTATATATATATTATATTATATATATATATATATATTATATCTATATATATATATTATATATATATATATATATATAATATAACATTTTCAACGGCCGCTGTCCCTCACATCCGGAGATGAACACACAAAGTGTAAAGGTTGGCGGCCAATCGGTGAGACTGTTTTGGAATCCCACCCCGCTGAGTCTAGTGATACTGTGACACTAGTGACAGCACAGTGCCTCACAAACACTTTAGTGAATGCATAAATGTAGTATAATGTTAGTTTTTTAGTTTTTAGGTCTTAATTTATGTGTAATTGCCATATATATGTATATATATAAATATATATAATATTATATATATATATATATATATATATATCTATATATAATACATATATATATATATCTATATATAATACATATTATATACCTATATATATATAATACATATATATATACATATATATATACATTATATATATATATCTATATACATATATACATATATATATATATATACATAGCTATATACCTCTATATAATCAATCTATATATATAATATCTATATATTATATATATATATATGTATATATGTATAGATATATATGTATATATGTATATATATCATAGTATTATAATCTTATGTATATATGTAACTATATATATATGTATATATATATATGTAATGTTATAATAATATATTATACTATATACAATATCATATATATAATATATATATATATATATATATATTATATATATATTATCCTTTCTCTCTCTCCTCTTTTTTTTTTTTTTTTTTTTTTTTTTTTTGGTTTTAACATACATATAACTCAAGCCCAAGTGCACATGTCGTTTGCTACCTATCTTAAGGGCATTTAACATAATATAAAGACCTAAAACTAAAAACCTAACTTATATACATTTATGCATCACTAAAGTGTTTGTTGAGGCACTGTTGCTGTCACTAGTGTCACAGTATTCCCTAGCCTCAGCGGGGTGGCTTCCACAGTCTTCTCACCGATTGGGCCGCCCAACTTACACTTTGTGTGTTCATCTCCTGGGATGTGAGGGACAGCGGCCGTGAAATCTCCACATCTGGAGAATGCGGCCCACAACTGTGCGTTGGTGGCTTGCGGGCACGGAACGCGGCTCCTCCCACTGCATCACCACTGGTAAGTCACCCGTTCCTCGTGCTTCGCGTGGCTCGACTCTCGGAGGCTGTCGTAACCGCAGCCAGTGGTGGCACTCCCTGCACCTGTGCCTTGTGACATACCACAAGCCCCGCGACATCCCCTGCGTGTTCAATGAGTCGAGAGGATCACCGTCTCTAACTGGGCTGGTGGGTCCTGGGGGTCTGCAGCATCCACCAGTCGCAGGGCTCGACGCTGGATGCTGTCCAGCTTCCCGATTGTGCGAGGCTGCGACACGACATCCAGGAGAGGGCGGGGCGGCGTACTCTAAGTAAGGCCGTATCTGGGCCTTGTAGAGCATAGCTTTCCGCTCCCCTGTCGAGGAAGCTGGCTACCTTCGCAGGCCAGAGACCCTGTGGATAGGCCTTTTTTTGCATGTGTTTGATGGACCGTCAACCTTAGCTCTCGGTCCACCCTACTCCCAGAACCTTGACGGCTTCCTGGAGTGGAGAGGGAAACGCCACCAACCGCAAGCTCTCCTTCCACTGCTGGCCCGGACAGCGGGGACCGAGAACCACCATTGCCTGTGTCTTCTCCGGATCACAGTTTCACCTCCAAACGTGTACCCCACTCCTGTATAACACTCAGCTGCTGATTGACCTCATCAGCAGCACGCCATTTCCATGGTCGCGGGTGGATCAGAGAGAGTACAGTCATCAGCGTAAGCCGAGACTGCCTGGCAGCTGCTGAGAAATCGTCACGTAGATGTTCCACAGGACTGGCCAACCAGCACAGACCCCTGTGGGACTGATGCTTCCACTGCAGGGACTCAGAGGCTGCCCGTTAACGGACGACCTGGAGGGTTCTTTCCTGCAGGTAGTTCCCCAGGACAGCAGGAGGTCCCCTGGATGCCTTTTGCTCGTAGTTTTTTCGAGAAGGCCTCCGTGCCACACCTCTGTCAAAGGCACCCGCTATGTCAAGGGCCACCTCGGCACGACAGTGTCCCTGGGCCGTCATCTCAGTGGCGTCTGCCAGTTTCGGGTTAGGAGCATTCAGCAGGTCAGAGTGGACGCGTCCAGGTCTGGAACCCAAACTGTTTGGTCCGAGAGGAGGTAGTTGTCACTGAGGTGACGACAGATTACCTCTGCCACGATCCTCTCGCACAACTTTCCAACAACAGCAAGGAGATGGGCCTGTAGTTTTTGGGTTCCAGAATCTGGAACTCCTCTTGGACAGGAACCCTCGAGCCTCCTTCCCACGCTGAAGGCCAGATGTTTTCCTGCAGGCAGGCAGTGAAGACTGTCGGTGAGAGGACAACAACTCCTCCCGGGCGCACTGTTTTGTTACAGTGCGGGCTGACCGTCATCATGGCCAGTGGGCTTTTTTGGTGTCGAGCCTCGCAGGATGTGCTCGACCTGCGACCTGCGTCACCTCCACCTTGTGGACTATTCTCTTCACCTGCTGCTCCACCAGACCGAGGCGGGGGCTGGCTGGGGGGCTCCACCTTCATCTTTGCAGAGAAGAGATTACCGCAGCTTGAGCCTTCTCCTTGCTGCTACAGCCGCTGTTCGTCCGGCTTGGTGAGGGGAGGATTGAATCTTGGCGGCTATTCCCTGTTTTTTCCTTAACCAGGGCACCAAGTCTTGTTTCCCACGCCTGGCCTCGTAGTTTGGCGGCGCAAGTCTCCTCCCTTTTTTATGGCCCATTGCTGGAACACCACCAATCCCCTGCAGGCCGCCGGTGCAGGTCTTGTTGCGCCGAGTCGGGTTCCGCTTGAAGCGAGCCACGCTGAGTACTTGGCCTCGGCAGCTACATACGGCAACGTAGCAACCATGGCTGATCCGTGGGCTTGGTGGTGTAGTCGCGGTGTGGCACATGGCGTCTCTGGAGGGCCAGGAGGCGGGAAGTAAGGGCTCGCGACATAGTATCCGCCCGTCCCGCAGCAGGTACCCCACGCCCGTGTGTCTCAGGTCACGGCGCAAGGAGCCATTCCGCCTTATCCCCACAACCCGACAGTGGGAGTGGCCTCGTCCCGAGCCACGCCTATTCTATCTGTGTTAAGACGTGGTGGTCAGAGCTTGCCCACTAATCCTAGCTGGTGACAGCAGAGAGTGTCCCCCTGGAGGTCAAGAGATGACAGGAGCCAGTGTCCCCCCCCCCCCCCTGCTCGTGTGTAGGGAGGGTCACGTGGTCCATCAATCCCTGCACGTGAGGGGCTCTCATATGCATGCTGTTCCGGTGAGTTGAGGTCGCCCACCACCAAGAACTGCCTCAAAGGTTGGCTCCCACATCAGGGTCGTCCAGGGCCCCAGTGAGGTACTGGAGCGAGGCGGGTCCTGCGTGGCGGGCGATACATGGCGCACAGCAGTAGATTGCTGATCGATCAGCCAGCACTACCCGGACGAACTCACCGTCCATATGGGAGGCGGGACCACATCGAGGTACTGGCTTGCACTCCTTCCT
>JACEEZ010016190.1:392500-462500 GCA_016584305.1 Chionoecetes opilio | reverse complement strand
CAAACATGCTTTATATATGGGTCCTGGCCCTGATATCTCCACTTAGCTTATAGGATGAAAATGGATCAGAAAGCCTTGCTTGAGGCACAAGAAGGATAAGTTTTAGCACCTCGAGACGTCACCTTATTAAAATTTTCTTTAGGGTTGGTTTGTGCAGGAGTTAAACCCATAATTACCAGATTGCCTCTCTCTCTCTCTCTCTCTCTCTCTCTCTCCTCTCTCTCTCTCTCTCTCTCTCTCTCTCTCTCTCTCTCTCTCTCTCTCTCTCTCTCTGACACTATCACACAATGAGGAATATCACATACATAATGAAAAATTTAAAAAAATACTTTAATTATAGATATTTCCAAACAATTTTATTGGCTACATTCACACATCTACGCGCGCGCGCCACCACACACACCACACACACACGCACACACACACACACACACCACACACACACACACCTTGCTCTCAGTGTTACGAATATATTTTGTTTATAGCCATTATTTTTTCCGAAAACAAAGAATGTAAATATTTTAAAAGTTACTTCATCCTGTCTGATGGAGGAAGGACCCAGTTGAAGGCTCAATGAAAGGAGGAAGGGAGGGAAAGGAGGGAGGGAGGGAGGGAGCTGTTAAATTGTCATTAGCTGTTTGGGGCGGGATTTAAAACTATAATTACTCATCAGGGAGCATAAAGTCGGGAAGGTTTGAAACAGGTGTGGCTATTTGGGGGGGTGGGGCGGGTCTCCAAGAGGAGACTGAGCGAACATTTGTAGACAAGGAAAAGATTTGAGAAATTGATGGGATTGCCTCGCCCCAAGTGTTCGCGATTTAGGTGGAGTGACTGTACTAAGAATTTTCGACAGCTGCAACTTGTTGTGCTTATTCCTCATGATGGCGTCTCGAACTGGGCAGCGGTGTGTTGATGGTCAGGTCGTAATTGATGGAACAAGGCCAGCAAGCGCATACGCTCATGGTCCTTCGCAGAAACGTTTTGAAACTTGTCGAAGACTAAGACCATCTTGCCAGCGAGAGAGGACAAACCTCGACTTTAAAGGACTTAACTATGACCGAACGCATCTTCTTTCGACGGCCACACGATGTGGTAGAGGAGTTGGCTCGCATCAACAATGGTGACATCAGGCAGCGGTGGTCGTTGTATCTGTACGCAGAGTTTGTGAGCCAGCGGTGCTTTGCTACCTTTCCTCAAGCAGCCATACTCGTTGATGAGCGATGGGGGTATTGGGCACAGCTCATGTTGAAAGATGGGTGCTCGCTTCATCTGTCGCTGCTGTCCGACTGTCAGCAGCCTGAAGAAGATAGTCTCCAGGTTTTTGAAGATCGTCTTGTCCCCCATTTTCACACCTTTTTTTATGTGTTCCATGGTCTTGATGGAACTAGAGACAGTTGCATGGAATCCTGTGGGGAGGGATCCCCGGAACTGTGTAGCCATTCTCTCGCCTATGTCCCGATTCGGCAACATTCACCTGGGTTTTCAGGGGGACTGAATCTACCATTGGCGATGTTGTACAGGTGTGGCGACTGTTTTTTCCAATGGGTGAGACATTTTGGACAGTTGAAGCAGGATTCGAGTTTTTTTTCATCTCCATCCAGCTCCCTCCTCTTTTTCCCCCTCCCCCTTTGTGACGTGGTTTCCTCTGCTTGTATACTTGCTCCAGCTGGGGCATTGCTTCCTTGACTGGTGGATCAGGGTAGATGTGTGCCATGGGTGTCTGAGAGGTAGGCGATGAGGGGAAAAGAATCGATCCATTCGCGACCATCTCTTGAGAAAGGGTTATACCCTTGAAGCCACCTTTGGCGATTCGAATGGCAGTTTGTTCACCAAACTGGTCAGAGCTCACGCCTTTCCACCCTACCCCCCTGGTGACGGCACACGAAGGCACCTGACATGGGCTCCGTTTTGGGCCACGGGGGGCCCCAGGTGGCGAAATCTTGGGAACATGATGGGTGATGTAGGGGGCGTAGTGGTGGGGGCCCAGCAACGACGAAGTAGGGGAGCTTTAAGCTCGGCGGAGCTGCTGCAGCAAGAAATCTCCCCCCCTCTCGCTACGAATCAGTTTTTATGGACGAGCAGAGTTGGGGTTTATCAGATTATCGACCCAGTGCCTGCCGGTTAGGTGCTGCCGACACGTTCAAAGGGAGTCGCTTAAATCCTGGAATGTTTTGAGACCAGTGGTGAGGAACTTGCTCAGAAGAGTAGTCAAACCATCCGGAACACTCGCATGTCCCGAACCCAAGACTTGCCGCTCATGATTCATGTTAGCCCCCCAAACGCAAAGCTGATGAAAGGCTCAATACCCAACCCGCGCATGAGTTTGCCGATGCAGCCACAGAAGGACTGCACGGTTGCATGATGCAGGCCTGAGAATGACGCTATTGAAGCGATCGACATCATTCCACATGATTTGGCTGGCCACATGAACAACTGCAGATCGACGGAGATGTAGACATAGGACATCCCATGTCATCCAACGACTTCTTGAGGTACTCCAGCGAAGTTAGCACCGTGTCCAGATGAGCGGCTTTGGCGTCGATGAGAGGTCCGAAAATGTAGGTACTCCCCTGGCTTCATTTGAGCTTGATCATTGCGCGCCTCCTGATTGTTGAACCCCCCCCACTCCATTGCATTCTCCTGTGTGTTGAACGTGTTTAGCCACTTCATGTCCTTCTCCTGGCAGTAGCTAGACTCACCTGCCGGGCACATACTTCTTTGGGAGGAGATGTCACATCTTGGTAGGAGGGTGCGGACCTCTACAGCCCGGGGGGTTTTATCTTTGTCGGCCCGGTGTAGTGTTGCAGAGGAAGGGTGCCCGATGAGCTACTGCTGGTCTTTGACTGGCGGCTTTCTTAGAGAGTCCGGGGATGATGAGGCTGCTCATCCCTGTCTTAGCGCGGCCATACTCTAGAATACCTGCGGGCTGAGGTTGCTGGAATTCATGTGAGAGGACATGGGTAGTGCGTCGACCATTGGGTGTGAATACCTGGAGATCCAGGTTGTCAAACCACGCGAAGATGACGCCGACGGTTCTACACAACCCCATAAACTGGTGAAGGACCTGTGCATTGTCACCTAGTAAACGAGCGGCCGATTTTCGGAATTTCAGGGCCTCATCGTACGAGATCGTGAAGCAATGCTCATGAAGGAGTTTGAGAAGGTCGGAACTACCATACCGGTGCAACATTTGACGGCCTAAGCCGTTAGTTTAGTTTGTCGAATCCCGTGATTGTCTGATTTTGGTACTTGTAACGTGACTCTGGATTGACTGGCTCAGGCTCAGAGATTTCTTGGTCACCTTACCACCGGAGACCAGGTCCGAAACCAACTTCAGCAAAGTTGAGCTGGTCGCCTTGATTGTGTTGGCCTGTGTAAACTCTGATAGGTCATAATTGGCACTGTTGTACCTGACCGACCGTGCCTCATGCTTGATCTGCCTCACCACGGAAGCAATGCTCCTCTCATACGTATCGTCATCCTTAACTATCTTGAGTTTTAGCAACGGAATCACGGAAACCAACCATGGTAGCACATCCATCTACCTGAACAACTATAACATCCTTACTCATGCAGTCAGTCACCTTGCTAAACATGTCACGTCGAGCGAGATTGCCACCTAGATCCGAGTAAAGGGAATGCAGTTCAACACTATTCCATAATCTGGACCTGTCTCGGCTCATGTACTGAATGACTTACCTCAGAGCATCTTCATCTGCAGCACCAGGTGGCAAATCAGCATATGTGGGAACTTTCGTAAAACTGTTATAGCAGCGGACGTGGTACTTGCACTCAGCAGAAGGTAGATCAGAAACAAAAGCAAGGTACAATTTGAGCCTTCTAGCCACATCATCATTACGCTGATCAGCAACATCAAGGAGCATATCTTTCATAGTTGGGAGTGGGTTACGTCCTATATCAAAACGTTCTTTGGTCATACACTTACGAACACTGTCCCATCTTTCAGAGTGTCTATCATCAATGGGTAAGCATTCCTCGCTACAGAACATACAATCACGGTTGTACTCAAACACACCTTTATCAGCTACCTTAGTATGATAAATTGTACTTGTCCTTACACCCTCATCTTCAGCCTTTCTTTTATGTGACTTTTTAACTCTCTCGATTTTCTCTTTCGATGTATAAGTACAGTAGCAACCTTTATGACAGGCAATGCTTGCCGCATCTCCACTAACGTACATCAATAATGTTCTGTAGCGTAGCCTGCAAGCCTCCATCTCCACGAGATTTAGTGCATAAGGTGAGCTTCCTGATCCTATTCTCAGTGAATTTCGTTTCTTGTCCACCTCCGTGACACACCGGGAGAAGACACCTTGAGTCAGCCATCATGTCTCTCTGAAAAGAAGAAGAGGTGAGACTAGAATCAACGTATCGAGTATGAGTGGTGTGCACTGTGCAGTTTATGCAGGGGTCAAACAGTTTGAACCCCAAAATGTATAAAAATTACTTTTAATTTGACCTTTGACCCCAAACCACGCAACTGACCTCATAAATCGGTTCCTCACATCGAAATTATACGGAAAAAAAGGATCACACGTGATTGAAGGCTGATTGGTTGAAAAGTTATTTTCCACCTCCGTCCGCGGCGGCCATCTTGGATTTATGCCAATTATCGGAGTTCCCCAAGGTTGGCACTCCGGCAACCAAGCTAAATCTTTCCTATAGACCCATGTGAGTACGAAACCATAAAAAAACTATACACTCCTCGCAACAACAAGGTTCTCAACCTGGCAACTGGACGAATAGGGAATTCTGAAAATGTACTCTATAGCAGCCTAGTGACTTCCGAGAGAGATATCCTACATAAGGCAGCTTGTTTAAAATACGGACAGTCCATCAAGAACGTTGAGGAATGCTCAGATGCCACTTGTCAATTATTATAGACGAAGCATTTTGAAAAGGATCGCCTCACTCCCCACGAATAATTTGAACAGACGCGCGCTGGGCGGGGACCCACGATGCACTTGCCACCTTTTTTTTTGGTGGTAGCTCCTTCTTAGGTGGTAACTCGAACCCACAGCGCGACTAGGTCGTAGATTGGTGGTAAACCTGCAGGCTGGCCTATGACTGCTTGCGACTGGTATTAGGAGAGGTACTAAGTCTGCAGGCTCGCTAATTACTGCTTGGTATGCTATGAAATATCATTTTTCTAGGTGAATCTAGACATATACAGCCAAATTCCCAACATCCGACCTCCAAACATCCGACTTGTCCAACAACCGACTTTTTTCACCACCACATTGTGTCTTGTTTCGGCCATTTATTTTACTTCGTTTTTTAAAGTTTTTAGAAAACATTGATTTGTGGCTTTATTTATGCATGAATTTTACTTTCGCGTATACCACTGGATCGGCCTTCAAGAGCTGCATCTCTTATGTTATATACCATTTTGTCCTTACGTTTATGGGTACTGTGATATCCGAACATCTGACTATTCCAATTATCCGACCTACCTTCGGTCCCCCCAAGGTCGGATAATTAATACTTAGCTGTAATCCCATTTGAATGGCTATTATTCATATATATAAGTAAAGAGATGAAATACAAGCAAAGGGTCTCATCCACGTCTGGCAGCGCGGCAGCAGCAGCAGCATCACGTAGCCTGTGAGGAGTGTGAGGTGGATATCAACACCAAGGGAGATCTCCTTGGTAATATTTAGTTGGGGTGCGAGGACCCCTTGAGGAATCCTATGATCCCTGGTGATATCCTATGGTGCTATCACAGGCGTGGGAGCTGACCTGTCTTCTTCAGGAAGGCACAGGTACAGCGGATAACGGGGTGTTGTGAGATCGGCGGAGCAGGCCGGCCGCCGCCAGCCGCCCGCTACTCCGCCAGCGGAGATCTCCTTGGTAATATTTAGTAGGATAGCGAGGACCCTTTGAGGAATCCTATGATCACTGGTGATATCCTATGGTGCTATCACAAGCGTGGGAGCTGACCTGTCTTCTTCAGTAAGGCACAGGTGAGGCGGATGACGGCGTGTTTTGAGAGAGGCGGCGGGTGGGGCAGGCCACTTGCTCCTCCGCCACGGCAGGTTTGGGCAGGGTTAAACGTCTTATTATTCGTTATTATACATCTTAATGATTATGGTGAGCTGTTATATACACGTGTCATTATCTAAATCAATGTAGCACCGTGTGTCACCTTAAATAAGGGTGATTTAAAGATGTTATGATGAGGTGACTGGCGGGGCAGTGAGTGACGGAAACATTCTTGACGGGGCCACCCCTAACACAAATATTAACTATTTTAACCCACACACCTTCTACCACTAAACCACTAGCAACACAGGCTCCTTCCTTATATATCTTACTATCTGATCTGATACATTAAAACCAGAGGTGGGCGAGAGCGATTCTTAGTGCGATACTGCGATACTATCGCACCGCCAAAATAGTATCGCAGTATCGCAGTATCGCATAAGAATTCAAAGTAGCGGAGTATAAGTATCGCAACGCAAGTATCGCTTAAATTTCCCGCGATACTTTAAAAGACGACCTTTATATTTTAAATAAAATTTGTCAGTTTAAAAATAAATATATTACAATGTTTTAATGTGTCTAAACTGTAGTTTAAGTAAAATAGATCTTTTTTTGGCTAATACAGTGTTTTCTTAGGTAGCAAAGTATCGCAAAGCTAAATTTTTGGTATCGCAGTATTGCTGCGATACTATCGCTTTAAGAAAAAAGTATCGGTAGCGGAGTATCGCAGTATCGCGTATCGTTTTAAAGTAGTCGTCCAGACCATTTCATCATTCCTGATTTAATGCAGTCAAATCATAGCCATTGACGAGTATATCAACAATACGTCGTCACTTTTTGTATCCAGTCAGCCGTTTTTAAATAATCCGCAATCAAAATCTGCAAATTCCCCGAGTTCTCAAAACGCACTCAAGATATGCAGACGCTCAGGCTCAGGCTCCGTGACGTACCATCAGGGAGGCTCATCTTCCCGCGCTGATCAGAGGCACGTAAATACAGAGATAAATATAATAGTACTTGAAGATATTTGGGTGTTTCTGATAGATTTTTTTTGCTATATGCCACATACATGCATCCTTTATGGGTGCAGCATGCTTCCTTCCCACACACACGCTTGCACACCGACACCCTTCCCACACACACGCCTGCACACCGACATCCTTTCCACACTCACGCCTCCGTCCCACACACACGCCTTCACACCGACACCCTTCCCACACTCACGCCTGCACACCGACACCCTTCCCACACACGCCTCCTTCCCCCACACACGCCTGCACACACGCTTCCTTCCTACACACACGCCTGCACACCGACACCCTTCCCACACACACGCCTGGGAAATACTTTGGAACTCATCCTTCCGGCCTTGACTGAAATGAACTACCGCACTGTATTGTATGCTTATTATACTTCACATCTGTAAAGGTTCCAGCGTGCGCTCAGCCTTGGTTAACCCACACGACCGCTATGAAATATGAGGTGCCTCAAAAAATTCTAAGTCCAGTTAGGTTAGGTTAGGTATACTTTGTGGTTAAGGTTAGGTTAGGTTAGGTATACTTTGTGGTTAAGGTTAGGTTAGGTTAGGTATACTTTGTGGTTAAGGTTAGGTTAGGTTAGGTATACTTTGTGGTTAAGGTTAGGTTAGTATACTTTGTGGTTAAGGTTAGGTTAGGTTAGGTATACTTTGTGGTTAAGGTTAGGTTAGGTTAGGTATACTTGTGGTTAAGGTTAGGTTAGGCTAGGTTTGGTATACTTTGTGGTTAAGGTTAGGTTAGGCTAGGTATACTTTGTGGTTAAGGTTAGGTTAGGTTAGGTATACTTTGTGGTTAAGGTTAGGTTAGGTTAGGTTAGGTATACTTTGTGGTTAAGGTTAGGTTAGGTTAGGTATACTTTGTGGTTAAGGTTAGGTTAGGTTAGGTATACTTTGTGGTTAAGGTTAGGTTAGGTATACTTTGTGGTTAAGGTTAGGTTAGGTATACTTTGTGGTTAAGGTTAGGCTAGGGTTTGGTTAGGTATACTTTGTGGTTAAGGTTAGGTTAGGTATACTTTGTGGTTAAGGTTAGGTTAGGTTAGGTATACTTTGTGGTTAAGGTTAGGTTAGGTTAGGTATACTTTGTGGTTAAGGTTAGGTTAGGTTAGGTATACTTTGTGGTTAAGGTTAGGTTAGGTATACTTTGTGGTTAAGGTTAGGTTAGGTATACTTTGTGGTTAAGGTTAGGTTAGGTTAGGTTAGGGTTTGGTTAGGTATACTTTGTGGTTAAGGTTAGGTTAGGTTAGATTTTACATATAGTGACTTTGATGATTTTTTGGGGAGTCATAAATCACTTATATTTGCTTCCCCACCCAAAAACCGCCGTATTCCCGGCTTGTTGCTAAGAAAAAAAAAGAAGGGGAAAGGCTTCTTGCTATAAGTTGAAAGAAAAAAAGATGGGGTACAGCTCTTCCAATTACCCACGCCTGCACACACGCCTCCTTCCCACACACACGCTGCATACACGCCTTTCCCTTCCCACACACACGCCTGCACCCGACCCTCCTTCCCCACACACCACGCCTGCAGACACGCTTCCTTCCCCACACACGCCTCTCCACACCGACACCCTTCCCACACAGACGCCTGCACACAACACCCGCCTGCACACACGGCCACCTTCTGCACACACGCCCCTTCTACACACACGCTTCTTCCCACACACACGCCTGCACACGACCCCTTCCCACTCACAGGCTGCAGGAAGGTCTTGCCAGCTGTACACGCGTTGTTACACACACAGACACTTCCACACCACGAACTCGGCACAAAAATTGCCCTCCAATCAGAGTGGTGTTGGGTGTCCTATGACGTCTCATCGTGTGTGTTGGAGGGAAGGTTGTTTGGTGCGCGCGCTTTGTGACAGGCGTGTTTGTTGGAAATAGGCTGGTCATATTTGGTAGATTCAGGTGTTTTGAACACCAAAGTTTCAAAAAAATCGGTCTCATAACATTTAAGACCGACAGATGTCAGTAAGAGTTGATCTGCGGGCGTTCGCATATCGTTTGACGTCCATCAAAAAAGTTTGCGACCCCTGTTAGAAACTCCTTTAAACGCGCCATTTTTTAAAAACGACGTTGTTTATAACCGGAAAAAGGCAGGGAAGCAGTTATTTTTGGGAATAGTTGTGGGTTTGATTGTCAAAATCAAAAAATTGTAGGCAGAGAAGATGGGCCCTAGACGGGCCTTTAAGAAAATCCGGGGAAAAAGTGAGTCGGGAGGTATTCGGTATAGGAAACTAGCTGGGAAACCCCAGTTTCCGCTGGTATCTTATCATTACTACAAAAAAAAGTAACAAAGGACAAATTAAATTAAACGTTAAAACGGGAAGCCATTGAAAGAAATACAAGAATGTGGGTTTAGAGGATGGGCGGGGCTAGACGTTCGTGCGAGAGAAGGCAGGGTGCAGTCAGTACAAAAGGAGGCCAGTCTGAGGAAAATGTCTCATACTGCCTTTTGTGATGGCAGAAGTTTTACGTTTTGTCATTGTGGTGACGGATGACGCCCTAGCCAGTCAGGGCCTTCCTACCCGTTTACTACCTACCGAGGGAAGGGAAGGGAGGCTTTGTGGGTCCGTGGTAAGGGCAGGTAGTATCTAGGTATCTAGGAGAGCAGGTCGTAGCTGGAGATATCACCTCCGTTGCTGGGTCCTCCCCCTGGTATAACTCTCATTATCTCCATAATGGGTGGCAAGAAAGACCTAACAAAGGAGCAAATTAAATTTATTGTAACGTTACACAAGGCAGAGAGACCAGTGAAAGAAATATCAAGGATTGTGGGTGTTACGAGGAAATGTGTGCAGAAGTGGGTGAGAACGTTTCGTGAACGTGGCGGGGTGGCATCACCGTAACATAAAGAAGAGGCCAGGGCGAGGATGTAAATGTCATATCGTAATAATTCTCTTGCTCTTATTTGAGGATGGGCATCCAGTTGACGTTTCATGACATTTAGGGTGCTTGCTGATGTTTTACATCCTCGCCCTGGCCTCTTCTTTATGTTACGGTGATGCCACCCCGCCACGTTCACGAAACGTTCTCACCCACTTCTGCACACATTTCCTCGTAACACCCACAATCCTTGATATTTCTTTCACTGGCCTCTCTGCCTTGTGTAGAATTACAATAAATTTAATTTGCTCTTTTGTTAGGTCTTTCTTGCCGCCCATTATGGAGATAATGAGTTATACCAGCGCGCGTCTGTTCAAATTACTCGCGGTGAGTGAGGCGATCCTTTTCAAAATGCTTCGTCTATAATTGACAAGTGGCATCTGAACATTCATCAACGGTCTTGAGGGACTGTCCGTACTTTAAACAAGCTACCATATGTAGGATATCTCTCTCGGAAGTCACTAGGCTGCTTTAGAGTACATTTTCAGAATTCCCTTATGGGAGCGCTGTTATGATGTGGCGAACAATATTTTGGCGCGTAGTGCACATCTGCACAAGTATATTATATACAGCCGGAAAGTTTTTGTAGGGAGCGAGCAGCCCACTCATGTAGCCGGCCTCCCTGTCTCGCTCTGGGCCCTGGCTCCGGGCGGCGGGAGATGGGCGGCGACTGTAATTTGCTGACATAGTGGTGTGTTGAGATTCCGTTTATTGCAATGGTTAAAACTTATTTATACTATGAATAGTGAGAGGTCAATGAAATGTCATATCATCTTTAGAAAGGAAGGACATAGACAATTATTTAAGATACATCAAAATAGGCTGCATCAGTGATACACAATACATTTCATACGATGCTATAAATATCAAGTTGATCACAATGATTACACTGTGGAAAATTATATCCCCACCGGCTGTCAGTGTGCGGGTGCCACCTAGTTATTAGATAGATAGATAGATAATAATAGAGAAGAATATAAGAATATATACGAATTTTATTTATATGATACAACATGGTTCTTATTAGAATACATACTGTATCATCGCTCGGTCACCTACCTTTCGCTCCCACGTGAAATAAAAAAAATCATAAACTAAACCTAACCATGAGAAGTGTAAAGCTACCCAGAGCCATCTTCATTTTCAGGCAAGTCATCCACTACCACTTCAGCAAAGTGATGTTGAGTGTAGAATGTGTCAGGCACAAAATATATCGATGATATAGATGATATTCCAGTAAATGCCAAATAAAAACATACAGGAAAGGTAATTTATTATTTATAAAAAGTAATTAATTATTAATTTAGTTATTATACATTAATTTACCTGTAATAAATTTACTAGAACGAACAAACATAGGAAATATCACGTACAGCATGTTACTCAAAAATCCTTACATAGATAGTATCTTCAGGGCAAGTGATTGATGTGCAGATAGGTCTGGTAAGTAAGTAAGGTAACTGTAAAAGTACCAAAATATTAAATGATTGACCGAAAAAAATTGCACATTAATTATAATTAGAAATGTGAGAAACCTCTAATAAAGAGGTAGTACTTCTGTATACGATCCTGAGAATAGTTGTAAGCAATTCTGTGTAATTAAAAAAATGTGCTTCTGTGCTTGCACTCTGCCTGGTCAAACTTTTCCGTCTTTATCTATCTACTTCCACCTTTCCGTCTTGCTGGAAATTTGCTCACATTCAACCTGTTTCTAAGAAGGGTGATCGTTCTAATCCTGTATACTATCGTCCTATAGCTTTAATTTCCTGCCTTCCTATGGCTTTTGAATCTATACTTAATAAGAAGATTCTTAATTAAACATCTATCTGCTCACAATCTTCTATCTGATCGTCAGTACGGTTTCCGTAAAGAGCGATCTACTGGCGATCTTCTAGCTTTCCTAACTGAATCTTGATCACCTTCCTTTAGGGGTTTCAGTGAAACTTTTGCTGTTGCCCTTGACATATCAAAAGCTTTTGATAGAGTTTGGCACGAATCTTTAATTTTTAAACTACCCTCATTCAATTTATATCCTCTCTGCACCTTCATCTTAAGTTTCCTTTCAAACCTTTCTATTGCAGCTACGTACTGTATATGGTCATTGTTTTTCTCATAAGTCTATCAATAGTGGTGTTCCTCAGGGTTCTGTCCTATCCCCTCTCTTTCTATTATTCATTAATGATCTAAGTTTAACTCAATGCCCTATCCACTCCTATGCTGATGATTCTACCCTGCATTTTTCAAATTCGTTCATTAGACGCTCAACTCAACAGGAACTAAGTGATTCACGGAGAGATACCACACAGCGCCTAACGTCTGATCTTTCTGTAATTTTTGATTGGGGCAAAGCAAACTTTGTTTTGTTCAATGCCTCAAGAACCCTATTTTTTCACTTATCTACTTGACATAACCTTCTAGACAACTATCCCCTCTTCTTCAACGACATTCAACTGTCTCCCTCCTCTACAATAAACATTTTAGGACTATCCTTTACTAAAAATCTGAACTGAAAATCTCACATTTCATCTCTTGCTAAAATTGTTTTTATGAAGTTACGTGTCCTGTGGCGTCTGCGTCCATTTTTTCCCTCCCTCCCAGCTGCTTGCTCTATACAAAGACCGATCCGCCCATGTATGGAGCATGCCTTTCATGTTTTGGGGGGGGGATCCACTCATACAGCTCTCCTAAACAGGGTTGAGTTTCTTCTTGAGAAAAGCTTTTCGTCTCATCAACTCCCCTCCTCTGACTGTCTTCAATCTTTAAATCACCACCGCAATGTTGCTTCTCTTGCTATCTTCAACCGTTATATTCATGCTTTCTGCTCTTCTGAACTTGCTAACTGCATGATTCCCCCCTTCCCGCGGTCTCGCTGCACAAGACTTACTCACTCTACTCATTCTTATCCCTTTTCTATCCATATCCCTAATATAAGAGTTAACCAGTACTTTCACTCTTTCATCCCCTGCACTGGTTAACTCTGGAACTCTCTTTCTGTTTCTATTTTTTTCAACTTTCCTAGGACTTAAATCTTTTCAAGAGAGTAAAACAAGACACCTCCCGAACTAAATTGGCCCACCCACCCTATTTATATTATTCTCTTACTGTCTTCTTTATAGGGACTGGCAATTATGCGGGCTTTGTGTTACTTTTTTTGCCTTTGCCCAGTCCTTTGCGATAAAAAAAACCCATATATAATTAATAAGTGAACATATTACTATTTGAGTAAATAATTCAGGAAACAAAGAAATTATTATTTACCACTAGCAGCATCCATCATGGTTTGAATGATAGCCACATTAGTAGCAATGATCGCATTTAGCGATGATTTCAGTACATGATTATCTGGTCAAAAGCAGAAACACTCAATGTACGTATGTACTGTACGGTGTCGTAGGTAGATAATATATGGCATCTATATGGCAACTCTCTCCTTGACCTCGCATCAAAATATGTTTGACATGTGACCTCGCCCTCTCTTAGTCACTCGCCCTCACTCTGCTCGGAGGTCACGTTCACGCTCCTCGCCTCTGGGCGGCCCACGTGCGGCCGTCCCCAGCCAGCCCATGGCTACATCTCTGTACTCCACTGTTCCTGAGCAATATATTCATCTTCTGTCTACAAGCTGGTAATTATTGGTCCAGATATCAAATCAGGATAGAGCGCCGTGGGCGAACAGGATGGGTGTGCAGGAGGAAGATCGTAGATACAGCGAGGCAGAACATCAGGGGAGCAACATCATCGACCACGTGGCGACCAGAGAGATGCGTCGCATATACCCGTCCCCAGCTCATACCCACACTCTACCTATAAGGACACGCTTAGACAACACAGACCAAAGAACCCACGCTCTCCGAGCCTTGACCGTCTCGCGCCACACAGCTATCACGCGCCCGCCACTACCTCCACTCATGTTCCTGCTTCCTACCACACCACACTCTCATATATATATATATATTCAAGAGAACCCCCTTCACGGTTCATATGGTGGCAACGGTTTTAGTCTCTGTCTGTGTTCTTTGTGTGGGTATATGCGACGCATCTCTCTGGTCGCCACGTGGTCGATGATGTTGGTCACCTGATGTTCTGCCTCGCTGTATCTACGATCTTCCTCCTGCACGCCCATCCTGTTCGCCCACGGCGCTCTATCCTTATTTGATGTCACGTGCGGATCTCTGCCCGCACGTCCGCCTCTGATGCCCCGTGCGGCCTCTTCCACGCCCGTGATAATGATCTCGTGCCTCTCGCACGCCCTTCACGAGCCCCTCGTGGCGTGCTCGTAAGCCTGTTCCTGGTCTTCTGATATCGTGCGGCCTATCTACTCTACTGCTCCACGTGTGTCGTTCAGCGAAAGTGTTAATATTTTCACGTCACTTGAAAACTGTGACCGTTCATATCTTGTGTGTATGTTTCTGTGATTTTACCGTGCCTTATGTATATTTTTCCCATGGTTGACTCATATCTCTGGCTACATTTTCATCTGTGCAGTGTTGCAATATTTTGGGCTACTTCTATCCTTTGTGTGATTTGTGTGTATTTTGGGCTAGAAACTATTTTTGCGTGCATTCCCTTCTCTGGCTGTTCATTTTGGTGGCTTTCTGACCTGCGTGTCACTCCCCACTCCCTCCCTGGACCGAGGGTATGATTTCATGTTTTCCGCGGCGCAACCTGATGTTAGTGTTTCACGTGTTCACCCCCCCCCCCACCCCCTGAAATGGTGGACAATGGCATGACCTCTCCCGGGCCCTCCGGCGACGCAGCCTGCCGCCCGCCGCTGCACCCTCATGCTCCACCCCCACCCCTGGCTGAGTTACGGCCACCCGCGTGGGTCAGGTCGGGCCGACGCGGCGGCTTATCACCCGCCTCCCCTCTCTGCCTCTCTCCTCGCCCCCACCGGGGCCGCTCCCGTGGCTTGTCGCCGCGCGCCTGCTCGCACGCCCGCCTCATCCCTCCCGCAGCCTGCCTCGTGCCCGCCACCACGCGCCCACGCACCCTCCTGCAGCTTGTCGCCCGCGCCCGCCCACCTTGGCTGGTCTCGCCCCACCCCCACGCCCACGCCCCGCCGCCCACGCCCATCGGCGACGCCTCCGCCCTCATCTCTCCTTCGTTGGCTAGGCAGTGCTTTCAGCTGGTGTCGAGATTAGATAACTGCAAAATGTCTTTCTTTTCGTTTTGCTGTTTGCCTGTGTGGTAGCTTCAGCGTGTCTTTGACGGGAGTTAGATGTCCTCATTTATGTGTCTGTATGGCACTGGTGTGTAAGTTACGCGTTCATTTTGGTCATACTTTTCACCTTTGGTATACTGCTTTGGAGACCTTAGATCTGGAATCTTGGTCATAATTTCCACTTTTGATATTGTATATGTTTTCTCAAGACAATTGATATGGAATCTTTGGGTTATAATTTCTACTTTTGCTTTGTTTCTCAAGACCAATGATGTAATTTTTGCGTACTTTTGTGATTTTTGGTTCCCATGTTTATCTTTTGCATATGTGCTCAGCTTATTTCAGTCTACGACTTGCCAGTATGGTTAACTCATGTCGTCTCAATTTATTTCGGTCCACATCTTGCCTGTGTGGCAGAGTGGTTAACTCCCATCTATATTGTCTATTTCATGTGATTTATCTATTTCAATTTTTGGTTGCTTACCTAATCAAGTGTTTGCTTATTTCAGTCCACGTCTTGCCTGTGTGCTTGAGTGGTTAACTAGTGTTCAGCTTATTTCAGTCCACGTCTCGCTTCAGTGGTTAACTTATCATATATTATCTATTTGGTGTGATTTCTCTATTTCCATTTTTGGTTGATTAACTAATATAGTCACAGTTTATTTTCGGTCCACTACTCGCTTCAGTGGCAGAGTGGTTGACTCCATGCATCTATATTCTACTTCGTGTGATTTATATATTCCCATTTCTAAGTGATTTTCTCATATTTTCTCCTTTGGTACGGTTTATCTCTATTTTTGTGTATGATTTTCTCATATATCCTTGGTGTAGTTTCCATATTTGTTTTTGAATGATTCAGTCACATGTTCTCCGCAGCGTCATTTTCGGTTATAGGCTTCTTTCCCTCCATTTTGTGTATTCCCATTCAGCTTCATTTTTTCCCCTTACGGCGCCTTATAATTATATCTCCTGTTTTGTTCATATATATATCTACATCCCCTATAAACCGTGAGGTCACGGTTTGTCTATCACCGGGGGGAAATGTACTGTACGGTGTCGTAGGTAGGTTATATATGGCATCTATATGGAAAACTCTTTTTGACCTCGCATATAAATATGCTTGACGCGTGACCTCGCCCTCTCTTAGTTACTTGCCCTCACTCTGCTCGGAGGTCACGTTCACGCTCCTTGCCTCTGGGCGGCCCACGTGCGGCCGTCCCCAGCCAGCCCATGGCTACATCTCTGTAGCCTACTCCACTTTTGCTGAGCAATACATTCATCTTATGTCTACAAGCTGGTAATTATTGATCCATACCCACACTCTACTATAAGGACACGCTTAGACAACACAGACCAAAGAACCCACGCTCTCCGAGCCTTGACCGTCTCGCGCCACACAGCTACCACGCGCCCGCCACTACCTCCACTCATGTTCCTGCTTCCTACCACACCACACTCTCATCTATATATTCAAAAGAACCCCCTTCACGGTTCACGTAGACGACACAAAATATAATATTCAAGTAACAAAATGTTTGATAAATGATGTTAAAGATTCTTTGGTTAATCGCTGCAATGGTAACCAGAAAGCATAACTCGTTTGTTAAATCGTTTTGAGTTATTATTACTATTTTCATTATATTATATATTTTTATATTTTTATTATTAGCAGTTCCAAAGAATAACTGGCAATCATACCAAAAATATTAATTAGACCTCACTTTTTTCGAGCAAAATACGAATAAATGTCGTAATCATGCTTCATGCGCTACAGCTTTTACATGCAAGAACCCTATCTGGATTCAAGATCTAGCGCATAGGCTACATCATTATCTGCAAAAATATAATAGACAAATTTTGAATTAATCAAGTGATCATCAAGATTTTTGCTGGCATTATTATGTAATAATTACATCATCAAGGGACGCATGATCAGTTTTGCCCAGCATATCGCCAAAAAAAAACATTTATCATCCGCTGAAATGTTAGCAGGGCCGATTTTAAACCAAAACGACATTCTAAGTCATCATAGTGGCCTGATGGCGTACTAATAGCCGTAACTTTCTGCGATGCAGGGGCTGGATGTTCGAACGTTCGTAACTTTCCGCCTCTAAGATCATCTTAGAGTGTTCATAGCGGCCATCTTAGATCTTGGGCTACGAACACCACAAAAATGTATTTTCAAAGGATCGTCCGAATGTTCTTAGCTCACGATGATGTGATCCATTCCTTAGCTCGGTCCGTTCCGTTCCGACCATGAGGAATGAAACTCAGCTGACTGTCGCTTGGCCAATCAGAGGAAAGATTTCATCAACCTTTGAGATTGTTAGCCAATCATAATGCAGTTAGAATGTAAACAAATATCATGCCTCCCAAGGGAAATATCTGAAGACTGAAGACGTATGCTCACTATATAATAACCTCCTGGTGCGTCCCCACACAGCAAATTACAAACTTATAACCTCAATATAACCTGAACTGGTAAAATTATATTTCTTTCCTGCCCTTAGGTCTCGCTAGGAGGTTATTGGTAGGGTTAGATAAGGTTATAACGAGGTTAGGATAGTATTATTTTGGGGGGTCATTTAGGACCTTAGGTGGGGTAAGGGGATGTTAAAGGGGGTAACTCCCACTTTATAATTACGTTTTAGAGGTATCTGAAGGGATTTGTGAAGGTCTGGAGAGAAAAAAACACTAATAAGGGCGGGAAAGGATTAAAATTTTACCGTTTTAGCCAGCGCGAATAATTATATATGAATTGAATGATTAATAGCTGCCACTTACACCCAATTAGTAAAATTTCGTTAGTGGGCTTTCAACGATTTCGAGACCGAAACTTAGTTTTCCTGAATCGTTTTAATGTGTATTGAATGAATATGGCACTCGTTTTTGTCGGACATATATATTTTTTACAGGTATGGGGGATGTATGCCCCGCAAACCTTGCACCGCTTCGCACTGCCATATTATTGATAATTTAATTTTTTTCTTGATATCATGTTACTAAACCAAACCCCACCTCTAACCTAACCTAACCTAGTCTGATTTAACCTAACTTAGACGACTAAACCAAACCCCATCTATAACCTAAACTAACCTAATCTGATTTAACCTAACTTAACCGTTTATGGCTGAAATAACGGTAGATTTTCGGTAGTACGTACATGTAACGCCATTATTATTCAATTGTACCATGGGAAATGGGGTTCAAAATACTCAGAATGAAGAAATCTACACGATGATGTAGGTAAGAATCCTAGGACTTTTGAAAGCCCACCACCAAACTAATACCCACCCATTTTAGGGTGGGTATTATTAATGGGATACATTATCCAAGTAACTAGACAATACCTGGAACTGTCGCCGATAGGAATTCTCGCCGACGTTCCTATTTTTTTCGTCGGTGAGTGTTCCTATTTTATCCGTATTTCTGAATTCAGGGATTAAATACCAGCAATAGCCTGAACAGTTAGGTTAGGTTAGGTTGGCCAGTTGACTATATGTCTAGGTTAGGTTAGTGATTGAGCGGGGGTGATTCCTCCCCAGCTCAGCATCGAAATAATACCGACTTGACATATTACTGTAGATGGGTTAGGTTGAAATGAAAGCCTGCATTCTAGTGATTTTTATGTGCTTTAACCCCACAATTTCAGTGGTCGTAAACTTGCCTAGTATAACATCTCACTACCCCAGCTTCCATCATTGAACCATTCATTCATTACTTTCGCTTTACTCACATACCATCTCTTAGAGTTGGAGTAGAGTGTACCTACTCTTCTCAGACATCCTTGCCCACCAATCACACATTCCTTTATCCTCTACATACTCTTTTAGGTAAATATGCAGTTTCAACCAATACTCCCTTTTGACCAATACTCTTCTGACATAACTAGGGGGGCTACGCCACCAAGACCCCTGCTAGTTAACTAATCTAACCTGGGCATTGATTACGTAACCTAACCTCACTGGGTGGGGGGGGTTCGCCCCCCCAGATCCCCATGTGTTATTTTTTCATTTCCGACAGCTTTTGTGTGGGTTAGAAATACTCCTTATAATAAGAACGAAACGTTCAGGATACTTAACCCTTTCACGCACGGTGACGCGATCGCGTCAAAACGGGCCCGTCTACATCTGAGCTTTTTGACGTGAATTGCGTCAAAAAACATAAAAAAATTCGCCAAAAATAAAGTATTTATCAGAATCGCGTCAAAATTTACTGCGTAAAAGATCCAAGCTAGGCCTATAAAATAAACTAATTGTCAACTCCCTCGTGAGGGTGGATTTGAAGTGATAAGGGCCTGTGTTCCAGCTCACTCTCAGCAGGCAGCCTGTCAGCGCGGACTGCCCGTCCCTTTAAAATGTGTCCCGAGCCGGGTAAGCCATACATGTAGCCTAATCCGTCTTCCAACATGTGTTTCAGTTTTCCTCCATTTTCTCAAGAACTACTGGCCATATGAAAATTATAATGGTAGTGTTGGAATCCTCATAAAAATCTGCTTTTATTGGCATATAAACTATAAAAAGTTGACTCAGGAAGTATCGAGCTACGAAGTGGTGAACGTAAGTATTTCTTATTTCACTTTACTCAATGTTTTTTCTAAGTCGTTAAACTCCGCTATTTACTTGCATTTCTTGTTATTTTTGGCTTTCATAAGGCAGAATAATCTCTTGCGAAACCAACGATATATAATAATGCCAGGAAAAAAGAATACAGCTAAGTATTAATTATTATCCGACCTTGGGGGGACTGAAGATAGGTCGGATAATTGGAATAGTCGGATGTACATAATTTAATATCGAATTATCGATGAACTCCTCAGCACCAACCGAGTCAGCTGAGAGTTTTTCACCTGCTATAGTAAGCTTCCTGATGCCGTGACGAACCTTGAAATTGCGAAGCCATCCATCTGAGAAAGTACACTGTTCCTTTATCTTCATTTTCTTGTACATCTCCTTGCTTTGTTCAATTATCATATAGCCATGCACTGGCTTCCCTTTACCATCATTACGCTTCATTTTATACCATTCCCACACTGCTTCGTCCAGCAAAGCCAACTTAGGCGTGCTCAGAGCTTTCCGTTTTGTTAAAAACTTGTTAGTTTCTGTACCAGCATAAAACTTAAACAAGTTACCTTTGGACTTTAAAATGTCCACCACAGTCGTCTTGCCGATGTTAAAATCCCGACATATACATAAGAACTTAAGAAAACAAGGAAGCTACAAGAGGCCGTGAGGCCTACACGTGGTAGTTCCTGTCACCTAACACTACCTACATCCACCTTTCATCCCCATCCATGAACCTATCCAGCTCTCCTTTAAAGCTCCCCAATGACTCAGCACTAACTACCTGTCTACTGAGACCATTCCATTCATTCACCACCCTATTTGTGAACCAGTTTTTCCCTATTTCCTTTCTAAATCTACGCTTTTCCAGCTTGAATCCATTACTTCTTGTTCTACCCTGGTTAAAAGCCGTAAGAACTTTTCCTACCTCTCCTTTATTAAATCCCTTTATCCACTTAAAAACTTCTATCAGATCACCCCTTACTCTTGTCTCTCGAGTGAGTGTAATTTGAATAACTTCAATCTCCTCTCATAACTAAAGTTACGCATCCCTTGTATCATTTTGGTCATCCTCCTCTGCACTTTTTCTAACAACACTATATCCATCCTGTAATATGGAGACCAAAACTGAACTGCATAGTCTAGGTGAGGCCTGACTAGAGCCAGATAAAGCTTTAGAATAACTTCCACACTTCTACTTTTAACACTTCTGGTAATGAATCCTAATACTCTATTAGCTCTATTTCTAGCCTCAATACATTGTTTCCTAGGTCGGAGGTCTGGGCTCACCCTCACTCCAAGATCTTTTTCACCTTCTGATCTTTTCAGCGATACATTGCTTATGGTGTATCTATTACCAGGGTTTTTTCTACCAACATTCATAACGCTACATTTATCAATATTAAATTCCATCTGCCATCTGACTGCCCACTCGTTAAGTTTATCTAAGTCTCCCTGCAATATGTTTACGTCAGACTGTGGTCCAATAATCCTACCTATAACTTAGTATCATCAGCAAACTTGCTGATATCACTGCTAATCCCACTATCCAAGTCGTTGATGTAAATCAAAAATAGTAATGGGCCCAAAACAGACCCTTGTGGAACTCCACTTGTCACCAGTCCCCATTCAGATTTGGAACCATTAATTGTAACCCTTTGTTGCCTATTACTTAGCCAAGCTCTGATCCAATGAAGAACCTTCCCATCTATACCATGAGCCCTAACCTTATTTAAGAGTCGCTCATGTGGTACTTTGTCAAATGCCTTACTAAAGTCCAGATATATTATATCATAATCCTTATCATTATCTGCCGTCTCATAAACTTTCCTATAAAAACTCAATAAATTGGTGAGACATGACCTACCCTTGGTGAATCCATGTTGTGAATCATTGATCAAACTATGTTTATCTAAGTGCTCTCTAATGTTTTTTGCAATAATAGATTCCAATAATTTACCCACCACTGATGTTAGACTTACGGGTCGATAATTTGACTTTAGTCCTCTGTCTCCCTTCTTAAATATGGGAACAACATTTCCTTTCCTCCACAATAATGGCACTTCGCCTATCTCAACCGATTTCCTAAAAATGTGCACTAACGACTCACTAACAACCTCCTTGCATTCCTTTAATACCCTGGGATACACTTCATCTGGTCCTGGCGATTTAAATGTTTTCATTTTTTCTATACCCTCCTCCACCATTTCCCTAGTTATCACAATATCTTTGAGTTTCTCCTCATCGCTTCCTTTGAACATCTGTTCACTATCAGGTATCGTCTGTGTATCCTCCTCCGTAAAAACACTTAAGAAATAATCATTTAGACTCCTACACATATCGTCATCCGTATTTAAGACCTCACCCTGTCCTGACCTTAACGGCCCAACTAATTCCCTTGTCTTTGTTTTATAAACCTGATAGAACCCCTTTGGGTCCCTTTTCGCCTGTTCTGCTACTTTAATCTCATAATTGTTCTTAGCAACTCGAGTTAATTTCTTCACTGTCCTCGCCATCGCGTTATACTGTTCTTTGTTTACCAATCCTGCCTTGAACCTTAAATAAATGTTTCTTTTTACTCCAATGTTGTGTTTTAACTTGGTGGTCATCCATTTTGGATCACTCTTTCTGGACCTTATTTCCCTATAAGGAATATTTCTTTTCTGTCCGTCAATTATATTCCTTACAAATGAGGTATAATCCTCCTCGGCTCCGACCTCACTTCCCCTTCTAGCCTCTCTAATTACCAACTCAGCCCTGACCTCACTTCCCTGTCTAACCGCTCCAATTATCTCCTCAGCCTCGACCTCACTACCATATCTGACCACGCCAATTACCTCCAGGTGCCTTCCTAATCCTTCATAATTGGCCTTTCCAGTTGTCATCGCCCTGTCCTGGGAAAATTTCTTCTCCTCCATCCCACACCTCTTATTAATAACCTCCAGGTGTCTTCTTAATCCCGCATAATTGGCCTTTCTGAAATTAGGTATTCGATGCCTATCATATATCTTGTCTAGGAACACCTTGTTCTACTTTCCTTATAATATTCACTTTCTGTTCAATGTTCAACACAAAACGCTTACGTTTAGCACTTGTAGACGACATTATTCACTGTAGAAAGTAAAATAAATGGCCAAAACAAGACACAATGTGGTGGTGAAGCAGCCAACAGCAAGTGTAAATAAACTCTGCAAACACCCGCCAACGCCACGCCGCTACCAGCGCTGCGAGCGGGTAGTGAGAAAAACACGAACTACCTGCCTCCCGCCCGCCGCCGAATTCAAACGTCTGACCGAGGGTTGGTTGTCTGGAATTGTTTAATTATAATTTATCCGACTTGGGACATAGAAGAAAAAAGTCGGTTGTTTAGACAAGTCGGATGTTTGAAGGTCGGATGTTGGGAATTTGGCTGTAATCGTGGTTGAAATTGATAACATAACCAAAACATTCGCCGCAGAGTCAGGCCATTACGCGGGGCCCCTTAGAGAGCCCCAGACTGATGTCGCAGTGGACGGAAAAACTTATTAAACTTTTTGTGCATGAAAGGGTTAAATCCACCGATTGGTTGTGTTGTATTGTATTGGTCTAACTGCACCTATACCTTTATATATTTCACTTTTCCACCTACAGTACATGCATTCCACGCACTAGTACACCGGTGCTCGAATGTCTCTTATCTTTGCCTCTCCGTAGCATTGATGAGAGGAGGATGCAGTCAGTTCGTACACAAGTTGTTTCGTACACCAGTAGATTCGTACACCTAAAAGTTGTTTCGTAGTCTATAATGAAACGATAGTCGTTTCGTACACTCAGCTCAGAGTTTAACTTGATGACTAGAGTTACGAAACGACACACCAGGTATGTACGAAAAAACTCAAAATCAGTGTACGAAACTAACAAAACCTGGGTACGAAACAACTTTTGTACGAAACTCCCTGTATTGCTAGTCCTTTCCTCCCCTAAACACACATCAAGGTTACCTAGTTTTATCTGCGTTCCAGCACTCATTTTACTTAACCCTTTCACATACAAATGACGTCTTTGAGCGTCATCCGGTACGTGTAGGCCATATGTACAAATGACGTCTTTGAGAGTCATCCAAAAATAATTTTTTTAAATTTTTTATTAAAATCTTAAAAAGCGCGCGGTTGACGTGAAATTCACTTGACCGTTGGAGAAAATTACAATATATTATATTAAAATATATTTTGTATAATATAATATTGTATAATATTATATTATACTATATTATATTATTTATTAAAAAAAACAACTTAGTTATCTTTCACTTCGTTGTATGGCTTTATTTTTGAGCGAATTACAATATATTATACTTCTTTGGGAAAGGAAAATATATTCAGCTATGTCATGGAATGTAGAAAATCTTCTATGATGATAAGTTGATTTTTGGCATATTATTTTTTGCCGCAAGGTTATTTTTTTTTCACTTCTAACTCGAGGTTTTGTAACGTTATTTTCACGCTAGCGTATTTTTTTTAACATTGTATGATATAGGAAATGATCTTAGCTTAAAAACGAAACATAATTGAACTCGATACCTTTGATAGTTTAGTTTCTAGACATGGTGGAAGTACAACTTTTTTTCCCGCGCGTGACATTTCGGGTGACAATGGGTATACACGGGACAACAAAAAGTGAATGACAATGGTGACGTGAAAGGGTTAATTTGCTTCTCTATCCATTCTTCATACACCTTGCGTACCCACCCACTATCATTCATTCTTTCCAATCTCACTTTATGCCACCGCTGTCCGTATCCTTCACTTGACTCAATTCTCTCCATCTCATCCTTGTCTCCTATTCTCCTCCTAGCTCCACTTCCCGCATCTTCCTCTCCCATATCATCTTCTCTATATACTTCTAGCACAAGATACATTTCTTTTTTATTTGCACTCATTCCATTCACCTATGGGCATTCGGCAGCATACCATTCATTGCACCCTTCACATTCCCCCTACAACGTCCTGACCAACCATAAACAACTTAACATGAAATAAACAACTTATAACATAACTTTATATGGCTTGTATACTATTAGAAAAGCCTTCATCATATGCGACCCTACGAACAGTGTGCGAGTGCTCTTCAGCAACCTTAGCACTATGAACAAATATGGTGGAAAAACTAACAAATATGGCGGATGGATGTTCGCAAAGAGCGTTTGAAAATACCTCTAAACGCGTTACGAACGTTCCAAGATCAATCTAAGTGCAAAGATGATCTTAGAGATGCGTTAAAAATGTTCGAACATCCGGCCCCAGGTGCCATGGGAACTTGCCAATATCCTGACATTAAATCTAAACTAGAGAAGACTTTGGTCCCACAGCCTAGCGACATTAATAAATCACTTAAAATTGGTAGAGGGAAATAGTCATCTATAGTGACACTATTTATCTTTCAGTAATCAATTACTGACCTGTATGTTTTGTCCTTCTTTGGAACAAAAAACAATGGCAAATTCCAAAAGGAATAGGAATGTTAAATAACCCCCTGCTATAACATGTCGCTGACCAGCTCATCTACTACCGCTCTTTGTGAGCGAATCAGAAGGCTGGCACATACACCTGAGAGGTAAGTGTTCTTTGGGAAGGGCTATGACATCACAGTACTGCTCCAATAGCCCTAAGAGCGAGTGTTTTGTCTCTGGTAGTCCACGACGTTGAAAAGCGATCTTAGGGTTGGCTCCTGCCCCAGCTTGGTGTCAACGGAAGACTGGCAAACCGAAAAGACATAACCTGATGGGAAATCCAAAGATTCAGGCACCACAATGGAGGCGGTAGCAAAGTGGTTAGCGTCTCCGAGTGGCGTTCTCGGTGACCCGAGTTCGATCCCGAGTGAGAACCATAAATCCAAGATCTATAGACTTTTAAAAGTTCCCTCCTCAGCTAAACTAAAATTTTCTCTGGTGCGTGTGACGTCAGTGGATGTGAGGAGGTCATCCTTCCTCCAAAACAGGTCGCCAGTCTAGAACGAGCAGGCACATATCTCCGCTCTCCGAGAGCATATCTCCGGTGCTGCGTTTTCTGTGCATGTTCACGGTTCTATGGTGAGGGTTATTTTCCCTTTTTTTTTTCTTCCTTTCGTTCTACAGGAGCAGCCGATTCAAAGGACTGTAATATCAAGATCAATGTCATTAGAATGCCATCGCATTGCAACTACATTGCAGTTATTTTCTTCTGATAGTTGGCCATTAACAACCTTTCCCAAACTAAACTAATTTTCTTTAGCTTGCTTAATGGGAATGGGAATGATAATAATAACAAACATTACAGAAATAACAATGATATTGATGATAATAATAGCAATAGTAATAATCATATTCTCGTAGTGGAAAGAGTAGATAAAAGGGAATGGCCTGGAGGGTAGGTACGTAGCCTCACCTCACAGTAGTGAGGTCAGGGCGCCACAGGTGTGTGCGGAGGGGATTCTCTCTCTCTCTCTCTCTCTCTCTCTCAACAGATGATTTTTATAAAAAGATGCAGGCAATTGAAAAAAAAATTCTTTGTTATCACAGTTATAAGACACTAAAGCCAGGAAAAGACTCCATAAAATGATTAGCAAAGGAAATTTGTAAATATGTGACTACCTTTTGAAATTGTAAGCTATTTTATTAAGTGTACAATGTTCTTTGGAATAAGGATTTTAAATAGAAACATGGAACATACACCTGCTGCCTGCCCCCCCACACCTACCACACCTGCTGCCCCCAACACACTACCACATCTGCTGCCCCCACCACCACAACTGCCTGGCATGTGCTGCCCTCCCACACACCACCACACCTGCTGACCCCACCACCACAAATGATAACACTTATAATAACATCGCTGCCAGCGACTCACACACGGCGCCACTGAGTGAGAATATAGAGACATAAAGAGAGCCATTGACTTATTGCAATATCACAAACACAATTGGATCATCTGTGTTGATCTTAAAATGGTATGCTTCCTTCTTGGTCAGCAATGCAGATACACCAAGTATCCCTGCTTTCTGTGCATGTGGGACAACAGAGCTCGAGAGTAGCTTGGGTGGAGAAGAATTGGCCTCCAAGATCTAACTTTAAACCTGGTGATCCCAACATTCTACATGAGCCACTTGTTGACAGAAAGAAAATTTTATTCCCGCCTCTGCACATTAAACTGGGTCTCATGAAGCAATTTGTTAAAGCATTGCCAACTGAAGGCGACTGTTTCAAGTACCTTATTTTGGCATTTCCTGGCCTGTCAATTGAAAAAATCAAGGCCGGCATGTTTGATGGTCCACAAATTTGGCAGCTTAGAACTCAAAGATGAACATTTCATCGGGACAATGTCAGAACTTGAAAAGAATCCTTGGTTATCATTCAAAGACCTTGTCAAGAACTTTCTTGGAAATACACGAGCAAAGAATTACACCGAAATTGTCCAGAAACTATTGGAGAGCTACAAAATGCTCGGTTGCAACATAAGCATCAAGGTGCATTTTCTGCATAGCCATCTTGCTAACTTCCCGGAAAACCTAGGTGACGTCAGTGATGAGCAAGGTGAACGATTCCACCAAGATTTGAAGGTCATGCAGGAACGGCATCAGGGTAGATGGGATGTAAATATGATGGCTGACTATTGTTGGTGCATCAAGCGAGATTGAACACTCCAAGAAAAGCTGTAATCCAGAGTTGTTTGATTTAAATCAAGTTGATTTTAATCACTGATTTAAATCATGATTTAAATCAAATTATTTAAAAAAAAAAAATCAGATTTAACCTTATCATTATTTGAAAACGAGAGGGGAAAGAAGGAAATTTAAGCAAATGGGCTTTAAAAACACCAATTTTATGATTGTAGTATAATTATATCATAATGAGACTAAATGAATGGTGCGGGGAATCCACTGTGGCACTTTTAGATAGCAAATTGCCATGTGGTTGTTTTCATGGCCGAAATATTTTTTTTCTCAATTATATATATATTTTTGTTGTACACTCAAACCTCGGCTATCGCGCCTAATTGGTGCCGCTATCGGCGCGCGGTAGCCGAAATCGCGATAGCCGAACAATAGAACTAATGGTAATAATTCTAATTGGTGCCAGGATCCCCAAGATGACCATATATTTTACAACTTTTTTTCAGTTTTTTGGTATTTTCAACCAGTAATTGAGTATGAGGTTAGATGTGTCCTTTCCTTATACATGTTGATGTGTTAAGAATGATGGTGACATTCAAAATCATAAAAAATGCTTCATTAGTTAGGTTAAGAATTTTCCAGAAAAAGTTGATATTTCCCGTAGACTTTGTGGGATTTGTATTTTGATGTATTTTTGGCCTATGTCATCCCACAGAGTGTTCACCGGATATATTTTGTCATCCACATAATTTATTCCCAGCACAAAACTCGTTTGCACTTTCCCCACCCAAAACCTCCCATTCATGAGAGGTCTCCAGGTTTGTTATGGAGGAGGGGGGGATAGCAGCCACCCACCGGGCAGGCCAAAGACATGGAGACAATGTATTGAAAAGGATCTGGTAGCATTGGACATTGAAGAATTTGACGCAATGGATAGAGATAGTTGGAAGCGTATCATAGGCCGTCTAACCTCATAAGATATGGGAAAATATGACGTTAAACAGAAAGAAGACCGGTCAGCAACACTAAATGTAGCGAAATGTTGAGTTTCAAGGGTATAATACCCTTGAGCAGTCAAGTCTCCATTTCAATGTTATAATGATTGAAAACGATATTATTATCATCACAACATGACATAATCTACTGTATGCACGGTCTCGTCTTTGTTTATATATGGACAGCTGACTTAACTGTTTTTCCTTGGGCCGCCATGCCCAAGTTGCCAGGCCGATTAGCAGCGGCGGCGACTCCAAAACCTGTTTGTAAAGAGGCAATGGTGCTCCCTGGCACATTTAAGGCTTTATCAATACTGCTAAAACTTAGTTTTGTGAATAACCATTTAGTGCTTAACAGTCAAATATTAGTTAATCAAAATTTCTTGGCCTGAACAGCTGTTAAGGTTCAGTAACAAACTTTGTGTAAGCAGCTCCTGGCGTTCATAACAAACCAATCTGCAAGCCCTCGCTAGGTCTGGCCACGACTGGCTGCAGCCATGGCAAACCTAGTGCGATAGACATGTTTGTGAATACATATACAAGGTGTAAGAGCAGTAAAACTTGGTAGCTTGATGTGCTATAGCCCAGGTTTGGTTTGAGGACACATTGGGGCAACATGAGCCTGTAATTACAGGCGCCAGTCACTATAAAAATCCTGCCTGCACCTCCACCGCGGGTATATAGCCCTCAAGTGAACCTCCAGGGCCTGCCATCCGAGCCCTGGAGGTCATTACCAACCGGTGCTATAGGCCAAAATGTAATAAATAAATAAATAAATAAATAAATATATATATATATACCTATATATATATATAATATATATATATATATATATATATAATATATATATATATAAATATAAAAAAAAAAAAAAAAAAAAAAAAAAAAAAAAAAAAACAATAAAAAAAAGAAGAAGAAGGTATGCGTGATAGCCGTAAAATTCGATAGCTTGATGCGCTAGGCCGAGGGTTGAGGTACATTCAGGTATGCGTGATAGCCATAAAACGCGATAGCCGAGGGTTGAGTGTACTGTACAAAAAGCCACACTACTATAACCAAAAGTTGAATGTGCATGTTACTTTTGTTTATAAAAAGCCAAAGTGATATTAACATTTAATATGCATTAGATTTATCAAACAAAAAATTTATTTTCTGTTAAATGCCAAAAAATATTAAAAAAAATAATTTTTTTTTAAACCGAGTGTAAGGAATTNTGAGCCATTGTTATTACCTTTTCTTTCAGTATACTACCACCACTACCAACAGTCAGTTCGTACAAAGACGAGTGCCAGATTCATCCAAACACATGAGAAACTATGCAGGAAAACGCCACTCTGGTGATATTTTTATAATTTGTTCATTTATAGCCCTACTATGACACAGATGAAGACACAGACTCTCCAGATAGCCTCTTCTAACTTTCCTGAAATCATGGATGTAAGTATTAACGTGTAGAAATGTAAGTATTAACGCCACCACACGTCTGTACAGCGAAAAAAAAAACGTTGTCCTGGCGACTTTAGTGTTATCTACGGTAGAATTTCTTCCATGTAATCTGGAGATGATGGACTTGTGTGTCAGTGTGTGTGTGTGTGTGTGTCATTCATTCACCCATGGTCTTGTCCACGCGAGCTGGCTCGCGATCGCCAGTTTTCACCCTCTCAGTGCGAGCTTGGAGCTCATTATTACCGATCTTTGGGCAATGCTGGGACCTCACACACCACACACCCCCATCCCCTTGCTCAAGGGGGACAGTAACCGCCCGAATTTGTTAAGTGAAAAAATCCCCGGGAGCACGAGGATTCGAACCGCCTACCCACAAAATGGGAGCCCGTCACGTTATCAACCTGACCATCGCGCGGTGGTCAGGTTGTGTGTGTGTGTGTCTGTGCGCGTGTGTGTGTGTGTGTTGTTTGGGGGAAGGGGGAGAGTATGGGCAAACGCTACCGTAGAAATTGACCTAAACAACTTGTGTACGAACTGACTCCTCCCATTCTGGTCCTAGTGTAAACAATAACAATAAAAAATTAACACAAAGAAAAAAAAATAACGTCACAAAATCAATAGGTGAATAGACAGTGAAAGCTGGGGTTGCCACACAACGCCAGTATTTCTATTTTTTCATTGGAAAAAAGTACTATTGCGGGCTTTACTATAAGACCTTTTCTGTTGCTGTTTCGTTACATTAATATATGTAGATAATTTTTTCGCATGTTTTTAATGAAAATAGGACATTTTAATCGTCGAATAAGCATTTGTCAAATGATCACTGCACGCCCACTATTCCTATTATTATAGTATGAAGGGCCAGAAATATACAACTTTTCCTACACAGAGAGAACTTTCTTGATGTATACATATATATAAATGCAACTGACGAATACCAGCAAAGTATATAAGAAACATTAATGTGTACAGCAGTGTGTTGATGCCTGAGGTACGACACTTTCTATCGACTACCACACGTGGGTTTAATCCCAAGCACCCTCTCCCTCCCTTGTCAGCCTCCCGTGCGATCGTACGTCTGGCAGCGTATCTTCCTGAAACAGTTTTCGAAGATTTCTATATACATATGCTATGCCACTTGGAGTCGTAACTTTCTTACAGTCATACTTCACTTGTACAACAATACTGATGTACCTCATATTTATCACGTTCTTAATAATCCTGTATAAGACATATACAAGTACTACAGATATTTATTCATATATACGAAGATTGTGATTAACATGGAGATTGAAGTGTATGGGATATGTATGTGAGTAATTCATGATACTATGAAAGTAACTTCATTACTGAGAGGGGCTCTTATGTGGAGTAAACGAAAAAAACTATTTACGAAAAAATGAATAGTCACCCATGTTGCCCGCACGGGAAAACGGAAAAAATGTAAACCTATCAGTACCTGGGACTAAAGGCCTCTGCGTCTAGAGGCCTATTCGGACAATTTCCTTCCACCCCATCACCAAAATCCCACAAAAAAAACGATAATTCCCACAGAAACCCCACCAAAACACCCGAAATATGGAGCTATAAACACGTCTTTACATAACCCTTAATTAAAAGTGACACAAGGTTATAACTACGCGCTATAAAGGTGTGGGAGTGTATGATAGTACTCACTCGTTAGGTATTGTGGTATCTTCGATGATAACTACGTCGTCATCGTCCGAATTGTAACTATTGTCCGACGTTCATTTGTTGCGGGTCGACCATCTTGGTGGCTGTGGGAAGGCGCGAGCACGAGCACGAGTTGCGACTTGCTTTCTCTATCTGTCTGTCTCTCTCCCTCTCTCTACCGTAGATAACAGTGAAGTCGCCAGTTCTACGTTTCTTTGTTATTTTACAGACGTGTGGTGGCGTTAATACTTACATTTGTACATCCATGATTTCAGGAAAGTTAGAAGGGGCTAACTGGAGAGTCTGTGTCATTTTGTGTCTTCATCTGTGTCATATTTAGGGCTATAAATGAACAAATTACAAAATAAAACCGAGTGGCGACCTTGCTATACCTCCTACAGTAAAGTCGCCAGCTAGTATTTTAAACCCAACAGTTGAGAGTCGCCACTCTGGGAATTCAGGGAAATTAGAGGTAAAGTAAAAACAAGTCTATGTATACATTACCTGCGGAAGATGCTTGGATATATAAAAAAAAATCCTCTGCCAACGTGAAACAAATTCTATTCAAGTTTGAAAGATCTGGCAAGTCTGTGTCCTGCCGCCCGAAACGGTGATCAGCTACTGTCTGTCGTCGCGCGAAGAAAAACTTGAGAAGCAAAATGCGCAACAGATATATTTGCAGATACAAAGCATAAAACAACGCTGAAACAGGGTAGATGTTATACAGTCATGATATAAACTACTGTGTATCATCTTCAGTGGCACATAAAATCAGTAGTGATGCTATAATTCGTAATATTTGGCGCCTGGCGACATCACTGCAGGTGGCGACTTCACTGTTATCTACGAGTAGCTGTCTGTCTGTCTGTCTGTGTCTCTCTCTATCTCTGTCTGTCTGTCTGTCTGTCTCTGTCTGTGTCTGTCTGTCTGTCTGTCTTCTGTCTGTGTCTGTCTGTCTTCTCTCTCTCTCTCTCTCTCTCAGTCTCTCTCTGCTTCTCTCTCTACTCCTCTCTCTCTCTTCTCTCTCTCTCGTCTCTCTCTCTCTCTCTCTCTCCTCATCTCCTCTCTCCTCTCTCTTCTCTCTCTCTGTCTGTTTGTTTCTGTCTGTCTGTCTGTCTTTCTGTTTCTCTCACTCACTCTGTCTGTCTGTCTATTGTTTTCCTTTTCTTTCTGTGTCTGTACTCTTCCTGTCTCTCTCTCTCTCTCTCTCTCTCTCTCTCTCTCTCTCCTCTCTCTCTCTCTCTCTCTCTCTCATCTCTCTCCTCTCTCTCTCTCTCTCTTCTGTCGGATCTGTCTCTCTCTCTCTCTCTCTGTCTGCCTGTCTGCATCGCCACGTCAGCCGAACGCTGACGCACTTCACTCACCTCTTTCGCTTGCTCCCGCAAGAAATTTCTTGCGGGTTTGGGCAAGCATCTTCTCAGGATAGATTGAACAGCAAGCGTAAATTTGAGCAAGCAAATGTTTCTCTTGCAAGCGAAATTTCTCTTGCACCCCGCAGAAAACGCCTTTAGTGATTATGGTACGTGAGATGTTATATACACGTGTCATTATCTAAATCAATTTAGCAACCGTGTGTCACCATAAATAAGGGTGATTTAAAGATGTTATGATGAGGCGACTGGCGGGCACGTGAGTGAGCGGAGAAATTCTTGCCGCGGGGCCTCCCATAACACAAATTATCACTATTTTAACCCACATACACACCTTCTACCACCAAAACACTAGCAACACAGGCTCCTTACTTATATATCGTACTATATGATTACATTAAAACTCCTTAAAACGCAAGCATTCCAAATAAAACGAGAATTAGTTTTAAGCGGGGTTCAAACTACACGTATTTGCTACGTGCGTCTTGTCAACGTGACGTCACCCGTGACGTCACTTCCTGCTTGCGTTGAACCTTGTAAGACGTGCGTCTCTGGAGGCACAGATTCGGAGCCTCCAATAGACTACCCCAGCAAACATGGGCTATGCGGGCCTGTGTCGGCTTATGCCGGGTACGTATCGCACCGGCGGCAGGGCGACTGGTTTCGCAAATCGTGATGAAGCCGATGTCGGCCCTGCAGCGGGAACTGTATATCGGCCAATTATTGATAAATTCGTACAGGCCCAACACAAGTCTTCCTTGACTCGGCCCAAGGATAATATATTAAGTGGATGTGACATGAATGGCCGGGCCGAAGGACTTAAATAGGGTTCAAAGCTCGGATTAAGGATAATTGTTGATTATTAGTGGCTGAATCGTAGCCACTTGTTGGCCACTCGCACCCGTTGTGACGGCATTGTTCTCGAAGCCAATATTCAAATATTACCATGGAAGTGGCCGGGCGCCCGCGGCGCTCATTTTACTGCTCTACAGCCTCTCAGGCTGAGGATCGACTTCATCTACTCCACACAGACTTTATAAAGGTACGTAGGAAAGGGTGGTGACAACTTAGAAATGATAAATGCTCAAATATATAGACAAGACTTATAAAAGCCTCAGAACTTTGCCTTTACCTCAGATAAATTTCTAGAGTCCCTTCCCGCCCTAATTAGTGGGGTTTTTTTTCCTCCAGACCTTAACAGATCATTTCAGATACCTCTAACACGTAAATATAAAGTAGGGAAAGATGCCACCTTCAACCCCCCTGCCCCCCCTAAATGACCCCATCCTCTGGATCCCCCAAAATAATTTTACGAACCTAACCTCACTATAACTTTACCAAACCTTACCAATAACCTCCTAGCGAGACTTAATTGCGGGGAACTAGAATTTTACCAGGTTAGGTTAGGTTATATTGAGGTAAGGTTAGTAATTAATTTTTTTGGGTCTCTCTAGGAGGTTATTAGTAAGGTTAGGCTTGGTTATAGTGAGGTTAGGCTAGGTTATATTGAGGTTAGGTTAGGTTATAGTGAGGGTAGAATATATATTAATATTTACCATAGTATATTTTTGAGGGGTTCAGGGGTGTCGTTTAGGGAGGAGGGAGGGTGAAGGGGCAGCTCTCCTCCACTTTATAATTACGTGTTAGAGGTATCACAAGTGATCTGTGAAGGTCTGGAGTAAACCCCCCACTAATAAGGGCGGGAAAGGACTTTAGAATTGTAACGCTTCAGGGAGTTAAGTAATAAGGCTTGTGGCGAAGATGTTTACTTGGTGATTGGGTTCTACTGTAGCTAATGCAGTTTAAAGCATTACAAGGCACGAGTTATAACCGTCCTCAAGTTATAGAACTGACAATTTGCAGCATTTCTAATCCCTATAACCCGACGGAAATGAGATATAACACATGGGTGGTCTGGAGGGGCGAAATCCCCCCCCCCCTCCCAGCGAGGTTATAATAGGAAAAGTAATCAATGCCCAGGCTAGGTTAGTTAACTAGCGGGGGGAGGGGGGGTTCTGAATGGGCGCAGCCCCCCAGTTATGTCAGGAGAATTTTGGTCAAAAGAGGATATTGTACTAAACTGCAGTTTTACTGGTGATTGTGATGAATGGGTGTCTGATGTAGCCTTTGGTACAGCAGTACTGACCCTACTGGGCTAATATTTAGAACATGACTGTGTCTGGATTAAAGTCTTTTTCACCTTTCTACTGTTTCTATAGATGTGTGTTTTCCCTCTCTCTCCACATCTTTGCCCAAAAAGCGTTTGCTTGTAAAGGGCTGTTTGCAACCCCATATCCTGTTATAATCATCATAAAAATATTGTAAAATGGCAAACATAATAAAGTGTTAAGTGTTAAAGTGTTAAAGTGATGAGAACGAGTGTGAAAGTAGCAATGAAATGTTGTGCAAACATAAAATGTTTCTTAGGCTAGGTTAGTTTAAGGGCAAGGCTAAGTTAGGTTAGTTTAAGAGCAAGGCTAAGTTAGGTTAGTTTAAGGGCAAGGCTAAGTTAGGTTAGTTTGAGGGTTAGATTAAGTTAGTTTAATGGTTTCATTAGGTTATTATTTGATACTTTTACAAATGGAGTGTTTTTTTCCGTCAAAACGTCTAAAAGTGTATTTTAGAAATGCTGTCACTACTTTTAGCTGTCTCTTCATTTAAAGAAGCAACACCTGCCTCGGTTTCTACTGCAGTTTGATACATTACAAGGCACGTTAGTTATAACTGCCTTCAACTGTAAATCTGACCATTAGCAGATTTCTAAGATATTTTGGTACTTTCAACCATTAATTGAGTATGTGTTAAAATTGTTCTATTCCTATGTATTCTGGTGTGTCTATTAAATGATGGTCTTTAAAAAAAAATCGGAAATGCCTCATTTTGCAGTTATCTCCCCATTACTCTTGCTTCAGGTTAGGCTACCGCAACCAATGTCCTGGTTAGGTTAGGGGTATTATTTTACAACATGTGCCTGATCTCAATTCTAGGTAAAATGCATTGCGTATGGATTGGTAGAGTGTAAATTTTAGTTTATGCGACACCCTGAAAGTGCAGAAATAGGTGTAGGAAAAAAAAATAAATGTCGTAAATGACCAAAGTTTAGGATACTATAAGGATTACTAAATAACATTTGCTCTCATCAACTTCACAGGATTTGTACAATGAAATAGTTTAAGTAATCATAAAATATTTTAGACATCTTTTCATCCCATTATGATTTGTACCAACATTTCTTGTATTGTGGTACTATTATTAATGGTATTTTGTAATTGTGGTCTATTAATTGGTATTTGTATTGTGGTCTATTATATGGTATTTATTGTGGTCTATTATATGGTATTTGTATTGTGGTCTATTATATGGTATTTGTATTGTGGTCATATTATATGGTATTTGTATTGTGGTCTATTATATGGTATTTGTATTGTGGTCTTATTATATGGTATTGTATTGTGGTCTATTATATGGTATTTGTATTGTGGTCTATTATATGGTATTTGTATTGTGGTCTATTATATGGTCTTTGTATTGTGTCAGTGGCGTACCCAGAAAATTGAAAAAGGGAGGGCCAATATATATATATTATATATAGCTATATATATATATATATATATATATATATATATATTATATAATATATTTTTTTGTTTTTTTTTTTTTTTCATATTTTTTTTTTTTTTTTTTTATATTTAATTTATAATTTAAAAAATATAAATATATATTATATATATATATATATATATATATATAATTTTTATATAAAATTATATATATTATATAATTTTATATAATATATATATATATATATATTATATATATAATATAATAAAAAAAATATAAAAAAATATGAAGAAAAAAAATTAAAAGAAAAAAATATATTAAAAATCTAAAATATATAAATAAATAAAATCTAAAAACCCAAATTTATTACAAGTAAAATAAGACAAAATATATATAAAATCAAGAAATAATAAAAACAAAAAAATATAAAAAATATATATAAAAAAGTAAAAAAAAGCATTATATAAAAAATGAAAAAAAAAAAAATTAAAAATAAAAAAAAAAAAAAATAGATAAAAAAATATAAGAAATAAAAAAAAAAACAGATTTTTTTTTTTTTAATTAAAATAAAAGTAATTTTGGTCTATCTATTATATATCTATCTATCTATCTATTATCTACAAATATAATTTTTAAATATATTATAATATATATAAATATAAAAATATATTTATATATAATATATTTAAATAATATATTTTAAATATAATATATAATGAAATATAAACCAGCGGGGTAGAAAATCTTATTGTTTTTTTGGAACTTTTCGGCTATACATAAGCTCATCAGCCAAAAATGGGATAAAAAATTTTTGTTAAAAATGATCCCCAATTTTAAAGTGCAGTAGCGTAACGCTGCTTATATTGGAAACCCAAACCCCACCTCACCACAGACCGGAGCATGGGGGGACGTCTCCGGGACTGGCAAACCCGTGTCCAAACCCCTTTTTCAGCCATTCGGGACATTCCAAAGCCTCAGGCCCCCCCAAAAAAACAAATTTTTAAATTTTACAACAAAGCTCCACGACTCCACCCGATGATATGTGAGAGCCTCTCACCCAACCACCACAAACCGCCCTCGCGCACAGGGGGACCTCACCCCCCCTTGTGTGCTTTTCAGTGTGGCGTTGCGATAAGTAGTAAAAGGAAATGCGATAAAGCGATAATATCGCTTTAAAAACCCAAAAATTTTCAGCTTATCGTTTATCCCAAAACCGGAAAAATTATCGCTTTTATTTATGCTTTCAAATTTCCCGCGATAAATCCAGCGATAAATAGAAAGAAAACCTTACGGCGGAGGTTACAGCTCATTGTTACACGGCAAACGATGCGGCCGGCGCCTGGCGGCCCGCGCTTTGTTGTCAGTTTTTTTTTAAAAGCCCCCCAAAAAGGGGCGCATCTGATCTCAGCTCTGTTTTTTCATTGTGCTACCAGCATCCAAAGCTTTTTTGTGTTTATAACTTATATATCAATTCTTATTTTATATTTTATTTAAAATAAAAATCTAAATTAATATTATTGTTTTTTATATTTTTTGCGTTTTGGGGGTGCCTTGCGCGTGCCTCCCCTTTGTACGAACGTCGCGTGATTTTGTGTTTTAAATTTTCCTTTTCAGGGGAAATCGTTTTAGGTTTTGCGTTTTATATAGCGTTTAATTAGTGGGCGCGGGGCGCGCTCATTTTTCGAGAATGGAATTTTGTGATTAGGAGTGTCAAGATGTCAGGCAAGAGGACATGGGGGGGGGTTTTTTCCCCGTGGAGGCCACAGCAGGATGTGCTCAGGAAAGGAGCGGGAAAATTTTGGAGGTTCGGGGTCTGTGGAATTCCACCATCTCCGCTCGAGCTCCCTCAGTCCCGGGGGAGTGATTTTTTTAAAATTAAATTTTATTGAAGTGACCTTAAATGTTGTTAAAAAGTAAAAAATGTTAATTTCGGGTCCTTTAGTCTTTTTTAAGTAATATTGGGGGTTTTAAGTGTAAAAAAAAGGTTTTTAAATGCATAAGTAGCAAAAATAGAGTATTTTTGGATTTATCGCAGGATTTATCGCTTATCGCTTTAAGGTATTTTGGAAATTTATCGCTTAATCGTTATAGGACTTAGCAGAAAAATTTATCGCTTTATCGTTATCGCTTTAAATCGCAAAATTTATCGCTGCCCACCACTGGTGCTTTTAGACCATGTGGGAATCCCACACTCCACTGCGATGTTGATTGGTAGGTGTAGTATTTTTATTACTGTTTTATAATTTTTATTCTTATTTTATTTTTATTTTTAGGTTAGGCATTTAAATGCGCAAATAATTTTATAATTTGTATATTTTCTTTTTAAAAACAAAAATTTTTGTATCCGATTTTAGGCTGATGATGGCTTATGTATAGCCGAAACGTTCCAAATAAACAATCAAGATGTTTCTACCCGCGCTGGTTTTAATCTTCATTATAAGATCTTGATTCCCTCATGGAGAAAGTATTGCCTTCTCTCTCTATATATATAATAATATATATATATATATATATATTATAATATTGGCGCTATCTATATATATATATATTGGTTATATTTTTTTCTTTGCAAAAGGGGGGGGGGGGCATGGCCGCATGGCCTCCCCCCTCGGTACGCCACTGATTGTGGTCTATATTGTATTGTAAGGTGTAATTGAAGTGATTGCAGGTTGAACAATCTCTTTTGTGAGAATTATTGGCCGATAGAACATAAAAATCTGCAAAGCTATGTAAACTTATGACAGTGCATCGGATCATGAAAATCTAATCTTAGTTTTTCTTTTTCAGAGCAGCTTGTGATCAAGCTTTTAGTTGGTGAAGAAGGCCCAACATGGTAGCATGGCACATGGTATCTTTACTGAAACAAAGAGGACACCAGTGGCTTGCTGTACAGGACAGCCCCTGCACACATCTGACAGATGGTGGGGAATTCTATTATTTTATCCGATTTCTATGGGTTAGACTTTAACACCTCTGGTTGGTATAGTTCTCAGTGTTTTAGGTACACCTGATAATTTTCTGATGCATTTCGGTAATCTTTTTCTTTAACTAACCTAACCTAATTACAGAGATTGATAGAACCTTTCAGCTACATTTTCCCTTTTCCTTTCTGTTAACGTCAGATTTTCCCATAATGTCTTATGAGGTTAGACGATTCGATGATACTTATCCCATTTTATTCTTATTCTCGGCTTCATCATTAGATTTGCAGCATCTCAATATTCAATGGACTTGTACGAGATATAGTACATAGTTTTCATGAATAGTGCAGAGCAGGATACAGCTCCCATAAGAGCCATAAGAGTCTTCCTGTTATAACTTATACGTTTATGGGTAAAATTGATATATATATATATATATATATATATTATATATATAATATCTATATCACTACATATATATAATTATATATATTATATATAGTATAGTAGTATTATATATAATATATATATATATAATATATATATATAATATATATTATTATATAGTATATATATTATATATATAATTATATATTATAATATATATATATATATATATATAAATATATTATATCTATAATGTATTACTTTTATTGATTTATTTAATTATTTATTTATTTCATTTCATGTATTTCTTGTTTATTTATTTCGTTATTTGTCTGTTCTTAATAGAAATTTTACCACATTTGTCTGGACTTTTTTTTCACTTTTGTAACATACGTGAGTATATTTTTTATGAAAATTCTATATATATACATCAATTTACTTTTGTTTCATTTCATACATTAATTTTATACTTGTAGCATCGGCTGATGTGTGGTATTAGATTGGTCACACTTGTTGCATTGGATTGCTGATCGTGCCGTGCTGTAGGACCTGCCTCACCACAGGCACGACTGATATACTGCAGCCAAGACTGATGATTATGGCTTAATTTGAAGTAATAGTGATAATTTTTATTCTTTGTTGCACTATAGGCCTATTGGTCCTTAGCTCATACTGTAAGAGTTGAGAAACCATTCAATCCTGGCAACAGGTTATTCCATTCACAAATCTGTGTTCATTTAAAAGTGGGGCGGTGTAGCGCGCCGACTAGCTGCCCTGCCCGGATAGCTACCCTACCACGACTACGCACACGCTGCAGATGACGTCACACAGGAAAACATTGGCCACGCCTCCAGGACCAGAACATTATCATCAAATTCGCTTATTTAACCTAAATAAGTCTACAAAACTTAACCCAAACCTATCTTAAACCTAACCAAACCTAAATCATATCTAAACCAAGCCTTAACTTAACCTTAATTTAACCTAATCAAACTTAAGTAACCTAATATACCTTGCTATTATCATATAAAAATAAATGGTTAAATTTTGGTTAAGTTAAGGTTTGGTTTAGGTTTGATTTAGGTTTGGTTAAATTTTGGATAGGTTTGGAGTTAAGTTTTGTAGACATTTAGGTAAAATAAGCGAATCTGACGATAATGTTCTGGTCCAGGAGGCGTGGTCAATGTTTTCCTGTGTGATGTCATCTGTCGTACGTGCGCAGTCGTGGCAGGGTAACTAGTCGGCGTGCTACACCGGCATTAGGAACGGTAAAGCGATTCAGCTGCTTTATCGGCCTGCTTGTGGCACTATTCAGCTGCTATATGGGCCCACTTGTGGCACTATTCAAATGCTAAGTAGGCCTGCTTGTGGCACTATTCAAATGCTAAGTCGGCCTGCTTGTGGCACTATTTGGATGCTAAATCGGCCTGCTTGTGGCACGATTCAGTTGCTGTGTAGGCCCGCTTATGGCATTATTTGGATGCTAAATCGGCTTGCTTGTGGCACGATGCAGTTGCTGTGTTGGCCCGCTTATGGCATTATTTGGATGCTAAATCGGCTTGCTTGTGGCACGATGCAGTTGCTGTGTTGGCCCGCTTATGGCACGATATAGATGCTATGTCGGCCCGTTTGTGGCTCAGTAGTGGCAATAGTTTGGTTACGGTTTGCCGACACAGATCTGACACAGAAACGTAACGTAACCGACACAGGCCCGGGGTGCAAACATGTACGCACAAGTTGTCGGTCCGCAGCCAGGCCGATAACTTCATTACGGTTTGCCGACTCAATGCCAATATGCCGTTTGTGATTTGCCGACACTAATTTGATGCCGGCCCGTCATGACAATGTTTGCTGGGGTCATGTACGCGCGCACACCCTGATACTCCTCGGCACCCCGCACGGACGGCTGGCGTCATTTCTCCACTACATCTCCCGCGTTCCAACATATACAAACAGGAGGAAGGAAATTGTGAAAAATTTAGTGAAAGAAGTCTGAGATTAAAAGTGTTTTTTTGTTTTGTTTTATTTTTTTCAGAGATTGGACAGGGGAAGAAAGACTCCGTAGAGCGGAGGGACCTACAGTTTTTCGTGGGATCCGAACCTGTAGGTCCCTCCGCTCTACGGAGTCCTTCTTCCCCTGTCCAATCTCTGAAAAAAATAAAACAAAACAAAAAAACACTTTTAATCTCAGACTTCTTTCACTAAATTTGCCTCTTCCGCTCTCCGTCCCCCAATATATAATCTCCCTGGTTCAGGGCCAGAAGCCACAAAACACTTAAAGACCTTTTTTTGGTCGTTAGTCCAACGACGGAACCCACAGCGCGGAAAAATCGTCGATTTCGTCGTTAACGTGCACACTGGCCAACGACTGCTCAAGACCATTATTAGCAGAGGTGGGAAGTCTCCAGGCAGCTCATTATTGCTTGTATGCTATGAAATATCTTTTTAATAGGTGAATTAGACATATGATTGCATTGGGATGGATATTATTCATATATATAAAGTAAAGAGATGAAATACAAGCAAGGGACTCATCTACGTCTGGCAGCGCGGCCTTGGGAAGCGCAGCAGCAGCAGGATGAAGCCCGTGAGGTGGATATCAACACCAACTTCACCAAGGGAGGTAGATGTCTTTGGTAATATTTAGTAGGGGAGCGAGAACCCCTTGAGGAATCCTATGATCCCTGGTGATATCCTATGGTGCTATCACAGACGTGGGAGCTGACTGTCTTCTTCAGGAAGGCACAGGTGAGGCGGATAACTGCGGGTTTTTACTCAAAACTGTTGAGTGTGGCGGCTGGAGCCCCCAGCTCCTCCGCCACTGTAAGGTTTGGGCAGGCTTAAACGTCTTATTACTCGTTATTATACAACTTAGTGATTATGGTGAGATGTTATAAAAAATTTTACCCTTGTCATTATCTAATCAATGAGCACCGTGTGTCACCTTAAATAAGGGGGATTTAAAGATGTTATATAAAGGGGACTGATGACGGGGCAGAGTGACGGAGAGGCCTTGCCGCGGGGCCTCTCCATAACACAAATATTAACTATTTTAACCCACACACACACCCTTTTACCACCAAACACTAGCAACCACAGGCCCCCTTACTTATACATCTTACTATCTGATACATTAAAACTCCTTAAAACGCAAGCATTCCGAATAAAACGAGAATTAGTTGAGATGACGGGGCAAGAAGGCGGGGAGAGGCAGTCTGGCATGCCATTCTTGCCCGGAAATATGTCTCGCTGACTTGTGATTGGTCGAGAAGTTTTAAAAACTGTTTGTCATTGGCTGTGACTGATGACGCGCTTAATGACGTCATTACTCGCCTTAGCCAGTCAAACGCCTTCCGACGCGTTAACGACCGAAAGGGAGGCTTTGTAGCTTCGTCGTTAGGAAAAAAAAGTTCAGAGAGATGGTCGTTGCTGGCGCAACTACCTTTTTCGGGGTTCCTGCCCAGGCCAGAACCCAAAAAACATTTAAAAGACCTTTTTTGGTTTCGTTGTCAACGCGGAACCCAAACCGGGGAAATTTTCGGATTTCGTCTTTAAACGTGCACACTGGCCAACGACTGCTAAAACCGGTATTGCAGAGGTGGGAATCCCCAAACATGCTCATTATTGCTTGGTATGCTATGAATATTTTTTTTATAGGTAAATGTGACTTTGTTCCTTTGGTGGTATTATTCATTATTTGATAAAGAGATGAAATACAAGCAAAAACTCATCCGTCTGGCCCCGGGCCCTTGGCCCACAGCCACAGCATGAACCCCGGGGTGGATATCAACCCACTTCACAAAGGGGAGATAGATTTTTTTTTGGGAAATATTTAGAGGGGGGGCGAGAACCCCTTGAGGACCCTATTCCCTGGTGCTACCACAGGCGTGGGAGCTGACTGTCTCTTCAGAAGGCACAGGTGAGGCGGATAACTGCGGGTTTTTACTCAAATTTTTTGAGTGGCGGCCCGTGGACCGCCACTCCTCCGCCACTGGGGGTTTGGGCGGTTTAAAACCCCCTTATTACTCGTTATTATAAAATTTGTGATTAGGGTGAGATGTTTATATTACTTGTCATTTCTAAATCAATGTAGCACCGTGGGGGTCACCTTAAAAAAGGGGGTTTTAAAAATGTTTGTAGGTACTGATGGCGAGGCAGAGTGAGGAAGGCCTTGCCGCGGGGCCCCCCATACCAAAATTCACTATTTCAAACCCCCACACACTCACCTTCTACCCCAAAAAACTAGCCAGGCTCCTTACTTATACACTTACTTTCTGATACTTAAACTCCTTAAAAGCAAACATTTCCAATAAACGAGAATTATTTGAGATGACGGGGGCAAGGGGGGGAGAGGCCGTCTGGCATGCCATTCTTCCCCGGGAAAAATTCTTTCTGACTTGTTATTGGTCGAGAAGTTTTAAAAACTGTTTATTTATTGGTGGTGGGTGATGACCGCTTTATGACGTCATTCTCCCTTAGCCAGTCAGCGCCTTCCGACACGTTAACGACCGAAAAGGGAGGCTTTGTAGCTTTCGTCGTTAGGAAACGAAGTTCGGAGAGATCGTCGTTGCTGGCCCAACTACCTTTGTTGCTGGCTTCCTGCCCAGGGCTGCCAACCCAAGCGCAGTCGTGGATCAACATAGGACCATGTTTGCTTTCGCTGCTGGCGTCTAAAGCACGCGTTCTTGGCATTGGTACTACTTGAGTCTAACATGGAAGCTCCACGTTAGACTCTCCCTAGTCCATGTTTAAAAAAGCGGCCGATTTTTTCTCTACAACAAGATACCTCACTCCGGGGTGCCCTGTGGTGCACGTGAGATCAACCGCCACCGTGTGGCAGGTGTAACCAGTCTGCTGGCTCATTCACTTGCTGCATATGACTATCATAATAGACTATGGTTTATCAGTATATATGATAATACTGTAATGTTCGTAAATGTTTGTTCTATAATGTTATCAAATAAAAAACAGTAAAACACGCTAAAGAAATGCCATTACGAGACTGAAGAAATATTCACTTAAACTTTTCGCCACTTAAAACTTTGCGAGTCAACTTTTTACATGAAACACATCAATAGAAGCGGAATTTTATTAGCTTTCCATTGATATATTTTGTTTTCTGACAAATGAATTACCACCATGCATAAATTAGCGTTAAATAAATAAATGAAATCATTAATCGTGCAATTTTCCCGATTGATTACCCAGCAAACACAAAGACGGAGGGCCTCCGGAGGCCCTCCGTATGTCTTACCGGCGGCCCGACGGAAGTGTACGACGTAGGGCCGCTGGGGATTTGCTCAGAGGCTCACCGGCGGGCCGCTCCCAGCGGCCCGCCGTAGGGCATATGACCATTTGCCGCTGTTATATTAACTGATTGAGGAATATTTACGGTTACACTTTCTAAGCATATTGCAGATACAGTAATGTTTTTAGAGGTGTTGCACAGACCATTAGCCGCTAAAGACTGATGGGCCTGTATCGAGAGTCATGCTGAAGGGCGAGCGACAACCTTCGTTGACAGGAAGGGTACCATAAAAGGGATATTTTTCGTTATGAAGAGCAGCGACGACGGTCGTCAAAGACACGAAGGTGACCGTGTCTTTGTGCCGACCTACGTCGCTGCTCTTCGTTCCGAAAAATATCCCTTTCATGGTACCCTTCCTGTCAACGAAGGTCGTCGCTCAAACTTCATCATGACTCTCGGTACGGGCCATGGACTGTTCAACACCCATAAAACATTACTAATTATGCAATATGCTCTAAGTACAAGCCAAAATATTTTTGTCGTTATCCAGTAATATGATGAAGAGAACCACAAATCACTTTGGACTTCGTTTATTTTTTATTAACACAAAAAAATTCCGCATTGGATTTACATGGTGGAACAGCCATGAAGAACGAGATGAATGAAGATTGAAGATTTGTAATCGAGATCCATTTCAACATTTAAATAATTTGCAGGCCATACAAAACATACAAAATTATGAACTATAAAATTAACCAGATATTTTTGGTCAACCTTTTCATACACTCGAATTAGCAGGATTTCCTTCCTATTTTCCTTCCTGTACCTATCCATCCACCTTCATATACCACTCTGCTGTCATACCATCCTGTCTCTATAATATCATACGCCTTTCCTTTTAACATAAGGGCAGATGCGCTAGGGTCGACTCCACTGTAAATAAATATATAAATAAATAAATAAATATATATATAAATATATATATATGTATATATATATATATATGTATATATATATATATATGTATATATATATATATGTATATATATATATATATATGTATATATATATATATATGTATGTATATATATATATATGTATATATATATATATGTATATATGTATATATGTATATGTATATATATATATATATATATATATGTATATTAGGGTGGCACTTAGCCATATAGTGAATTTTATTTTATCCGATTTTTAGGTGTGCGGGTGGTTTTCTGGTTTCATTCCCGTACAAAATAATGTGTGCAAAAGGATTTAAAAAAATATTAATATTTAGAGGTCGCGAATTGAGGTCAAAGTTGACATTTTTCGGGAAAAAATCAACTTTTTCAAATTTACTTTAAACATATTTCGAACAACATTTTCCATCATTAAATTGCATTTCCGACGTATTTTGGCTTTTTTTTGTCTAACAATTGTTTATTACACCACTTCCGGTCGATCGGAGCCAGGCCAGGTCAGGCCAAAACAGGCAAAAACTCGTTAGCCCGCGTTCCGGGGCCGTATTTTGCCCGTTGGTTGGCTCAGTCTTAGTGCACGTTTCGACCGGAAAGGAGTGTCGGTTGGCACCGTGGGCTCTTAGAAACTGTTTACCAACGCCTCTATAACAGTTTGGTTCGTTTTTTATTCGCTCTGATACATTTTTGTTGCCCAGAAAGTGCTGTTCCTCAGGGAATTTCCAATCATCCTCATCCATTTGACATATTTCTTCTTTTGACGCATTACATAAAATTTTTATATAATTGACTAATAATAGCCTTCCCCTCTCCTGTTTCCCCAGAGTTGCGATGGCGACGACTAGGTCAAACACGACTGTGTACCTTGTACATAGTACACTGAACGAACTTACGGGAAGCCGACTCCCAACACGAGGACAAGCTCTCCGTCTGTTCCTGCACCTTCATTTGGAACTGAAGCACGAGAAGAAGCCCGCGGCGGCCAAGGTGATCGATGAGGTACTCGCATTCTGGGCCCGGGCACGCATTCCAGTCCAGGCAGCCCACCGGGCGCGCGACAAACTCATCCGACTCTACGATGAGTGGGTCTCCTTGAAGAAGAGCAAGTCGAAGCGCGGGCCGACCCAGGTGGCGAGGGAAGAGGCATTCGTCGCATCCCTGCGTCGCCTCTTCGACATCGCGCACCAAGATGCGCTTACACTCCTCACAGAGGAAGAGGACCGGTCCTTCCTGCTGGCCCAAAGGGAGGACGAGCCCCGCGGTTCTCTCGGTTCTCGAGACATGTCCCTTGCTGTCAAAGAGAAGAAGGTCAAGGAGAAGTTGGAGTCAACGAATCGCCGGCGGGCGGAAGCGGAGGCGAAAGTGTGCCTTGAGCTTGACCGGTCCGTTGTGCTTTCGGGAAGTTCTTCCGCGGGCAGTTCTTCCGACTCCAGTGCCAGTGCCGGCAACAGTCCTACCCGGCCGTTGCGGCGCGCACACGAAGGGAACGTCTTCAACGATGGCGACGACGAGAGGCCCTCAACGTCGGCACATACTCCGAAGCGCATGCGGGCGAGCGTGCGAAAGTCCGTCCTCAACAGTGAACTGGCCGCCGCGCTCGACCGGACCAAGGTGTCCAACCGCAATGCGGTTCACGTGTTGTCAGCTGCAGCACGGAACTTAGGACACGACCCCGCTGAGCTGGTGCTGAACCGCGAATCCTTCAGGCGCGCTCGGATGAAGTTCCGAGAGGAGGCTGCCAAGGAGATCAAGGCCGCGTTCAACCCCGACGCCGTTCTCATCGTCCACTGGGACGGAAAGATCGTCCCGGAGAGCGATGGCGGGGGAGGGAGCGTCGACCGGCTCCCGGTCCTGGTGTCGGGGGGCGGAGTGGTCAAGCTCCTCACCGTCCCCAAGCTCCCGTCCGGCCGAGCACAGGACTGCGCTCAGGCCGTGCTCACAGCGCTGGAGGACTGGGAGCTGGAGGAGCGGGTCCGCGGTCTCAGCTTCGACACCACGGCGGTGAACAGCGGGCTGGTGAACGGGGCTTGTACCCTCATCGAGCAGAAGCTGGATCGGCCCGTCCTCCACCTGGCCTGCCGGCACCACGTGTACGAGCTGGTCCTGGAGAAGGCCTTCTCCACCTGCCTTGGAGTCTCGAGCGGCCCCGACATCCAGCTGTTCAAGAGGTTCCAAGGCGGGTGGGAGTTCATCGACAGGACCACGCCGGAGCCGTTCACCGCCGATGACGTTCCGGAGCGGGACGAGCTGCTGGTCAACTTCCGCCGCTTCCTCGACCACGCCCAGCCCCGGGCCGACTACCGGGAACTTCTGGAGCTCTGCGTAATTGCTCTCGGCGGAGTTCCGAAGCGCGGCATCCGCTTCTCCCGCCCCGGACCGCTCCACCGGGCCAGGTGGATGGCAAAGGGCATCTACGCTGTGAAGGTCTTCCTCTTCAGGGAGCAGTTCCGGCTGACGGCAGCCGAGGCCCAGGGCATCAGGCGCTGTGCGCTGTTCGTCGTCCGCACGTACGCCGCCGCCTGGTTCCGGACTCCACTCGCCGCTGCTGCGCCGGCGCTGGACCTGGCCTTCGTGAACGCGCTCCGCGCCTACCCCGACAAGGAGCTGTCGAAGGCGACAGTCCCGGTCTTCGGCCGCCACCTGTGGTACTTGAGCGAGCGGCTGGTGGCTCTGGCACTCTTCGACCCCGACCTTCCCCTCGGGGTCAAGCGAGACATGGTCCAGGCCATAGACTTGCAGGAGGAGGAGGAGGAGGACGAGGACCCGCCCCGCAAGTCCGCAGTGGACATCAAGAGCGCCGCTCTCGCGACCAAGACGGTGGCGAGCTTCGTCACGCCGTCGTCCAAGCAGCTCTTCAAGATCCTCGACCTGGAGGCGGGGTTCCTCAACAAGGATCCAGCCGACTGGGAGGAGGACAGCAGCTATCAAGCCGCCGCTCGTGTAGTCCGGGAGCTGCGGGTGGTGAATGACTTCGCCGAGCGCGGTGTGGCGCTGATGCAGGCCTACAACCAGGCCCTCACGAAGGACGAGGAACAGCGCCAGTTCCTCCTGCAGGTCGTTGAGGACCACAGGAAGCGGTACCCCGACGCCCGCAAGTCGACTGCGACTGCTAACCAGGCCACATAGAGTGAGAGATGGGTGCCCACTGCCCATGATCCCCCCCCCCCCCCGATGAGGGGCTAATACTCTGCAAGAGAGGGGGACCTGGAGTAGACCAGCATTCCGGTGTGACCAAAACTGAGTGAAATACCAATAAACAATATGAAAATGACTAAGAAATGCCTTTTAATCATCCAATTATAGTGTAACAACAACGTCATAAACGAATTTGATAATCTTGAAATTTGCCCCAAAAATCTCAACTTTTACCTCGATTCGCGACCTTTAAATATTAATATTTTTCAAAACAAATTTGCATACGTTATTTTTTACGGGAATGTAACCAGAAAACCACCCGCACGCATTAAAAATAAAAAATCAATTTTTAAGTGCCACCCTAATGTATATATATATATATATGTATATATATATATATATATATATATATATATATATATATATATATATATATATATATATATATATATATATATATATTATATATGTATATATAGTCACTGCAAAAAAAAAATTAGGACAAGAACGTCTTCAGATTTTTTGCCCTTCTCAGTGATGTGTTAAAATTTCTCGGGTTTGTCGTATATCTGACATCTCACTGGGCTGGAGGTTAGTCCTCACAGTGCTCCACATCGCTCAGGCTGCACTAAGATATGTATGAAGGGGAGAGGGTTGCCATCTTTGCTCCTTGCGCCTAAATTTCCCCATCACCCCACCTTCCTCTACCCCCTCCCCCAGGTCTACAGATGCATTTTGCCTGACAAATCAATCCATTGTTAAGAAGACACATATAGTCACTTTGTACAGTGGTGGCAAGTCCATGAGCCAGATAGCATGGGAGACGGGAACCTCCAAAAATGCTGTCTCAATCTGGTGCATGCAGGCTCTAAATGATGAGTTGGTAACTAGTTTGGTGGAAAAAGAGTTAGAACGACCTCGGAAAATGTCAAAGACTGCTTGCTTGGTCTTCTTTGTGTTCCTGTTGCTTGGTCTTCTTTGAGTTTCCATCGTTCTNTTAAAAACTCGGGAAAAAAAAATTTTAAAGGGGGATGGGAGGAACGGACCGATCAAGGACGCTCGAAACGGGCATGGCCTCGAGTGGTCAACGTTTGCGCGGAGGAGCACGCCCTAGTCCAGCGCTACCTGGGGTCCACGAAGTCGGCCGCCACAGGAGAAGTATCTCTCAGTTAGTCCACCACCATCGGAAACTTGTGGGGCGGGAAAAGAAGGAGGACCTTCAAAAGAAGGCGGTTTCCTTATAAGTTTCTTTCTAAAAATGTGGGATGTTTTGAGTTTTTTCTTTGTTTTTGAAGGTTATTAGAAAATTGTTCAGTTTGTCGCGACCCCTAAATATTCTCCGAATTTCATCTAATTTCACAGGAACTCTTCTTATGCATGTGTGAACAGAAGTAAAACACGAGCAAGTGAAAAAAACATGTTTCATTTTTTCCCTCTATGATCTTGGGACACCCTAATATATATATATATATATATATATATATATATATATATATATAATATATATTATATATATATATATATATATATATATATATATATATATAGCTGGTGCGCCGCCGAAGTCTAAGATATATCTCTAGTGCGCCGCCAACCAGTGAAGTTTGAGAAACTCTGCCTAGGAGGCAACAGCAGCTGCAACAAAAACTTGCTAAATTTAATTTACGACCGTTGCAAGATTTCCAGATTTTTTTTTTGCTTAATATGTGATGCTGTTCCTAACGGAGAATTTTTTTGGCTATAATGGACGAGAACTGGGCGGACACTACCACCGTTACCACTTACGTTTTTTATATAATTTTGTGCTCAGTATACTCTACAGTATTAATCCACTTCTACTTAACCTTCAAAACTTGTATACATATTGTAGAAAATTATGATAGTTGTCTAATAGCGCATACAGACGCACCCTCCCCGTCCGGAGGCCCCCCCCCACCCTTTAGGAGGTTAGGTTAATAATCACGCCGGGTGGTCGAGGGGGGCAGAGCCCCCACTTTAGGGAGGTTATGTTAGGTTCAGCTAGGGTAATAATCCTCCCGGCAGGGTGTGGCAGAGCGGACCACTCGGCGGCTGGAGGGCGGGCTGGCGAATGTGAGGCAGGGCACACTTGTTTTCCTACAATTCCGTCACTTCCCTGCATTCTGAGACACACTATTATTTCCTGGCCAAGTTTTAGTGCTTTTTCTGATGGAGATACATTGTTATCAATGGAAACGGCGACCCTAGGATTTGTAGAAAAAATGTAGAAAAAAACAATATTTTAATCAGATTTCCGGAAAATAAAAATATCTCTATCTGAAAAAGCACCATTTTTTGGCCAGGAAAAAATACATAGTCAGTGTCTCAGAAAATGACCGCGCAGTCCTCGTCCATTTTTAACGCTGTTTCTTTTAGCGGGCAATCGTACCATACCCAGTGGATTTGTGGCATCATGTAGCAGGGTTGTTTGATTTAAATAAAGTTATTAATCACTTATTTAAATAAAGATTTAAATAATTTTTTTTTTTTAAATCACTGATTAAAATCATAACCTTATCATTATTTGAAAAAGAGGGGAAAGAAAGAAAATTAAGCAAATGGGCTTTATGAACACCAATTTTATCATTGTAGTATAATTATATCATAATGAGACACAACGAGTGGTGCGGGGAATCCACTGTGGCACTTTTAGATAGCAAATTGCCATGTGACTGTTTTCACAGCAGAAATATTTTTTTCTCAATTATATATATATTTTTGTTGTACCGTACAAAAAGCCACACTGCTATAACCAACAGTTGACTGTGCATGTTACTTTTGTTTATAAAAAGCCAAAGTGATATTAACAAAATTTTAATGTGCATTATGATTATCAAACAAAAAAAATATTATACTCTTGTTCAACCGGCAAAGTAATTATTACTACAACAAAAATTATATAACATTTTTTATTTAAATCAATGTATAGTGTATACAGTAGTGGAATTAGCATTATTAAGAAAAAGTATAGATAAATTTAAAATGACCCATAATAGTACAAATTCCTTTTTCATAATGTTATCATCCAGAGTTAGCTAAAAAAAGTAACTGCATATAATAAACAAATTCCACTTTAATTTAATTGGTTTAGACCCAACAAAAAATTTTAAGCATCATCATGATCATGAGGAGGAGTGTGTTGATTCATGGACTTCAAAATGAACACAAGTTTTGCTGCCTTTTCTGTACTGAGGCGGTTCTCAGTTTGGAATATGCATTATATGTTATATTCATGTTATATGCATTTTTAATTCACTTATTCTATCTCTTTTTAGTTATAAATATGCTAAACAATATCCTGTAGTAGTTAGATTTCATGTAGAACATCAAATTAATAAAAAAAAAAAAAACTATTTAAATCAAATAAATCTGACTTTTTTATTTAAAAAAAAAAAATCAACAACCCTGTCATGTAGTGTGCCTGCAAGTTTTTTGGCTAAAGTTTTACACTAGGACCAGAATTCTCTACACAATTGGGAGTATGGGTTCTGTTTACCTAAATGGATTCTAAGAAACATCTCTCTCAAGCTCATTCGTCAAAAATCACTACTTTCGGATCTACTATAAGTATAAGTCCAACACAATAGACTCACCTCACCTGCTGTAGACTAGTTTTTGGGGCTAATATTTAGAACATGACTGTGTCCCGGTTAAAGTATTTTTCACCTTTCTACTGTTTCTATAGGTCAAAACGAATGTGAAAGTAACAATTAAACGATGTGCAAACATAAAATTTTTCATAGGCTGGGTTACGTGGTTACAGGGAGTTTCGTACAAAAGTTGTTTCGTACCGAGGTTTTGTTAATTGTTTCGTACCCAGGTTTTGAATTTTTTCCTACATACCAGGTGTCATTTCGTAACTCTAGTAGTCAAGTTTGACAACTAATTCAAAAGCCTGGCAGTCTTATGAGAGCTTTTTGCATCAATGTATAAAGCATATTATATTAATATGGTACTGACTTTAGGCATCGAAACATATTGAAACTATTACAAACTGAGCAAAAGAATCGCTTTTCCAATTTCTGTTGCCAAAATATTGCTGCTCCGGGCATTTTACTTATGTATGAGTCATATTTATGGATCTTCAGTGGTGCTTATTTTTGCATCTTTAAGATGTTATGTAGAACGAACGACATTACATAAAAAATTTCTTATATACGTAAGTGCAGCACAACTCTCTCTCTCTCTCTCTCTCTCTATCGTACTAAATGATACAAATTATTTATCCATGTAGTGTATTTCTTTTTCTTTCTAAAACCACAAACCATTATTAAACTATCTTACATCAGCTATGCTGCTGAAAAATTAAAAGTTTTACATCTTATAAATAAAAATATCAAACAATGACATAGTGCTAACTACTTTGGCATATTGACGCGGACGTAAGTACTTCTTCCTTACAGCCTGAACACGGGTAAGCAGATGCCATATTTGCATGCAATCAGACGAATTAGTTCCGACAAACCAAAAAAATATCAGTATTATAGGTCTTTGAGCAAAAAATAAGATGAGAATTACTTTGGTAATAGTAGTTCTACTTAAATATGGAGTATTAATCAAATATATCCATTGCAAAGTAGCCAAAATATCACGTGACTGCTGAGCGCCAAATCCCTGGCCAGAGGCAGCACGTTACCCACCAGATTGGCAGTCCCAGCAGGTGTTGTCCCTTGATCATGGCTCAGACGGACACACCGTAGCACTGCATGCTGTGTGCCAATGTGTACAAACACAACAACGTAGAAGGTTTATCATGTACGAAACAACTTTCAACTCCGAGGTGAGTATACGAAACGACTATGGTTTCGTATACGAAACTACTTTTTTGTGTACGAATCTACTGGTGTTCGAAACAATTAGTATACAAACTGACTGCATCCCGTCTGTTTAGGTTAGTTTGAGGATTAGGTTAGGTTAGTTAATGGTTGATTAGGTTATTATTGTTGCTTTTACAAATGGAGTGTTTTTGATCAATAGAATTCTGCAGGAGTTGGCAGCGCCAAACACTAATAAGATAAGATACTTTGATACTCCTATCTAGACACTTTGCAAGTACCAACGACAATGTTATTAACCTTCTAAGTAACCTTCTTCTTCTGTTACTAACCTTCAAACCTTGCCAAGCTGCTACTTGGCCAAAATCACGGACAAAATTATCTAACAGTAATAAATAAGTTGCTACTCCGCCGTCGCCATCAGTGTAGTCTAGTCCCTGGGACGGTGCCTCGCCCAGTCCAGTCCTCCCTCACGGACAGCGCATAAAGATGGAAAGATTTTAAACTAAACCTAAACCTAACCTTAACCTAGCCTAGCCTGGCTGCTGTACGTTGAGGGAGGGCTTGGCCCGCGGTCTCTGACTGTGCTGATGGCGACGGCAGAGTTGCAACTATTTATTCTTATTATATAATTTTCTGTGCGTGATTTTGACGAAGTAAGAGCTTGCCAAGAGGTTTGAAAGTTAGAAGAAGACGTGTATCACAAAAGATTAGTCCTTCATAAGGTGTAAGCGAGATATGGCAGGGGCGATAAAACGAATCTTAACCAAAAAGGAGGGATAATTTATAGTTTCACCCAACCAACGATTTTCTGATGCACCTTATGTTTTTTGGTGTTTTTTATATGCTTTGAATGAATCTGCTAACCGTTTCTGTCGCAATTTTTTTTTTTTTTTTTTTTTTTTTTGGTAGAAAGTACCAGTTTTTTTTTTTTTTTTTCTTTAGTTAGGTAAAGGTTAGGTTAGGTATAGGTTAGGTATAGGTAGGTATGGTAAAGGTTAGGTGGGTTTAGGTTCATTTTATTTTTTTTGTCATTTTTGGAGAAAAAAAAAAATAATAAAAAAAAAAAAAAAAAAATGCGACAGAAACGGTCAGCAGATTCATTCAAAACAATAAAAACACACCAGAAAAGCATAAGGCGCATCAGGAAATCGTTGGTTGGGTGAAACTATAAATTGACCAAAAGGAGGTTATAATGGACGAGATCTGCGCAGTCATTAGGGTGGCACTTAGCCATATAGTGAATTTTATTTTATCCGATTTTTAGGTGTGCGGGTGGTTTTCTGGTTTCATTCCCGTACAAAATAATGTGTGCAAAAGGATTTAAAAAAATATTAATATTTAGAGGTCGCGAATTGAGGTCAAAGTTGACATTTTTCGGGAAAAAATCAACTTTTTCAAATTTACTTTAAACATATTTCGAACAACATTTTCCATAATTAAATTGCATTTCCGACGTATTTTGGCTTTTTTTTGTCTAACAATTGTTTATTACACCACTTCCGGTCGATCGGAGCCAGGCCAGGTCAGGCCAAAACAGGCCAAAACTCGTTAGCCCGCGTTCCGGGGCCGTATTTTGCCCGTTGGTTGGCTCAGTCTTAGTGCACGTTTCGACCGGAAAGGAGTGTCGGTTGGCACCGTGGGCTCTTAGAAACTGTTTACCAACGCCTCTATTACAGTTTGGTTCGTTTTTTATTCGCTCTGTTACATTTTTGTTGCCCAGAAAGTGCTGTTCCTCAGGGAATTTCCAATCATCCTCATCCATTTGACATGTTTCTTCTTTTGACGCATTACATAAATTTTTTATATAATTGACTAATAATAGCCTTCCCCTCTCCTGTTTCCCCAGAGTTGCGATGGCGACGACTAGGTCAAACACGACTGTGTACCTTGTACATAGTACACTGAACGAACTTACGGGAAGCCGACTCCCAACACGAGGACAAGCTCTCCGTCTGTTCCTGCACCTTCATTTGGAACTGAAGCACGAGAAGAAGCCCGCGGCGGCCAAGGTGATCGATGAGGTACTCGCATTCTGGGCCCGGGCACGCATTCCAGTCCAGGCAGCCCACCGGGCGCGCGACAAACTCATCCGACTCTACGATGAGTGGGTCTCCTTGAAGAAGAGCAAGTCGAAGCGCGGGCCGACCCAGGTGGCGAGGGAAGAGGCATTCGTCGCATCCCTGCGTCGCCTCTTCGACATCGCGCACCAAGATGCGCTTACACTCCTCACAGAGGAAGAGGACCGGTCCTTCCTGCTGGCCCAAAGGGAGGACGAGCCCCGCGGTTCTCTCGGTTCTCGAGACATGTCCCTTGCTGTCAAAGAGAAGAAGGTCAAGGAGAAGTTGGAGTCAACGAATCGCCGGCGGGCGGAAGCGGAGGCGAAAGTGTGCCTTGAGCTTGACCGGTCCGTTGTGCTTTCGGGCAGTTCTTCCGCGGGCAGTTCTTCCGACTCCAGTGCCAGTGCCGGCAACAGTCCTACCCGGCCGTTGCGGCGCGCACACGAAGGGAACGTCTTCAACGATGGCGACGACGAGAGGCCCTCAACGTCGGCACATACTCCGAAGCGCATGCGGGCGAGCGTGCGAAAGTCCGTCCTCAACAGTGAACTGGCCGCCGCGCTCGACCGGACCAAGGTGTCCAACCGCAATGCGGTTCACGTGTTGTCAGCTGCAGCACGGAACTTAGGACACGACCCCGCCGAGCTGGTGCTGAACCGCGAATCCTTCAGGCGCGCTCGGATGAAGTTCCGAGAGGAGGCTGCCAAGGAGATCAAGGCCGCGTTCAACCCCGACGCCGTTCTCATCGTCCACTGGGACGGAAAGATCGTCCCGGAGAGCGATGGCGGGGGAGGGAGCGTCGACCGGCTCCCGGTCCTGGTGTCAGGGGGCGGAGTGGTCAAGCTCCTCACCGTCCCCAAGCTCCCGTCCGGCCGAGCACAGGACTGCGCTCAGGCCGTGCTCACAGCGCTGGAGGACTGGGAGCTGGAGGAGCGGGTCCGCGGTCTCAGCTTCGACACCACGGCGGTGAACAGCGGGCTGGTGAACGGGGCTTGTACCCTCATCGAGCAGAAGCTGGATCAGCCCGTCCTCCACCTGGCCTGCCGGCACCACGTGTACGAGCTGGTCCTGGAGAAGGCCTTCTCCACCTGCCTTGGAGTCTCGAGCGGCCCCGACATCCAGCTGTTCAAGAGGTTCCAAGGCGGGTGGGAGTTCATCGACAGGACCACGCCGGAGCCGTTCACCGCCGATGACGTTCCGGAGCGGGACGAGCTGCTGGTCAACTTCCGCCGCTTCCTCGACCACGCCCAGCCCCGGGCCGACTACCGGGAACTTCTGGAGCTCTGCGTAATTGCTCTCGGCGGAGTTCCGAAGCGCGGCATCCGCTTCTCCCGCCCCGGACCGCTCCACCGGGCCAGGTGGATGGCAAAGGGCATCTACGCTGTGAAGGTCTTCCTCTTCAGGGAGCAGTTCCGGCTGACGGCAGCTGAGGCCCAGGGCATCAGGCGCTGTGCGCTGTTCGTCGTCCGCACGTACGCCGCCGCCTGGTTCCGGACTCCACTCGCCGCTGCTGCGCCGGCGCTGGACCTGGCCTTCGTGAACGCGCTCCGCGCCTACCCCGACAAGGAGCTGTCGAAGGCGACAGTCCCGGTCTTCGGCCGCCACCTGTGGTACTTGAGCGAGCGGCTGGTGGCTCTGGCACTCTTCGACCCCGACCTTCCCCTCGGGGTCAAGCGAGACATGGTCCAGGCCATAGACTTGCAGGAGGAGGAGGAGGAGGACGAGGACCCGCCCCGCAAGTCCGCAGTGGACATCAAGAGCGCCGCTCTCGCGACCAAGACGGTGGCGAGCTTCGTCACGCCGTCGTCCAAGCAGCTCTTCAAGATCCTCGACCTGGAGGCGGGGTTCCTCAACAAGGATCCAGCCGACTGGGAGGACAGCAGCTACCAAGCCGCCGCTCGTGTAGTCCGGGAGCTGCGGGTGGTGAATGACTTCGCCGAGCGCGGTGTGGCGCTGATGCAGGCCTACAACCAGGCCCTCACGAAGGACGAGGAACAGCGCCAGTTCCTCCTGCAGGTCGTTGAGGACCACAGGAAGCGGTACCCCGACGCCCGCAAGTCGACTGCGACTGCTAACCAGGCCACATAGAGTGAGAGATGGGTGCCCACTGCCCATGATCCCCCCCCCCCCCCGATGAGGGGCTAATACTCTGCAAGAGAGGGGGACCTGGAGTAGACCAGCATTCCGGTGTGACCAAAACTGAGTGAAATACCAATAAACAATATGAAAATGACTAAGAAATGCCTTTTAATCATCCAATTATAGTGTAACAACAACGTCAGAAACGAATTTGATAATCTTGAAATTTGCCCCCAAAATCTCAACTTTTACCTCGATTCGCGACATTTAAATATTAATATTTTTCAAAACAAATTTGCATACGTTATTTTTTACGGGAATGGAACCAGAAAACCACCCGCACGCATTAAAAATAAAAAATCAATTTTTAAGTGCCACCCTAGCAGTCATACTGTATATTTACCGTAACGGCACTGAAAGTAACAAATGCCAAAAAGCATGCAGGCACACACTACAGGATGCCACAAATCCACTGTGTATTTAATGGGCCCCAGACATAACTACGTCACGGTTTGTTTACATCGGTGCATTGTGGGGATAAGTCGGGGTCGCCGCGGGTGGACCTACGAAGGGAAAACTACGACGTTGGAAGAATTTAGAGTTATTTTGCGTGAAATTGATATTCCAGGTGCTATATTACCGTGTTCTGTTCTCGCTGACAACACATAGAGAAGACCTGACGTAATGGCTGATGTGCAGAGGCTTCTAAACTAAGAAAACAGAGTCATAACAGAGCCTCGTCAGGAGGTAAGCAAGTGGTAGGTAGTACGTATTGTGTCCCTAGCACTTGCTTACCTCAAAATGAGACTCTGCTGTGACTGTTTTCTTGGTTTAGAAGCCTCTGCACATCAGCCATCACCCCCAGGTTTCGGTGGGTTTTGTCAGCGAGAACACAGATGGAAATTTTAGCACCGGAATATAAATTTTTTCCCCAAAAACAACTCTGAAAAATTTTTCATCATCTGGGTTCTCTTTGGGGTTTGCTATATTCAGGGTATGATAGTTTTAAAAATCCCTTATTAATCGGGGTTCCTTTTGCTGTCTTTCCTCAAAAAAGTATTTGTAGTAGTATACATCAGGGTTTAAGGGGTTATTTTGACGAGCCAATGCAATTACGAGAAAATTGAAAGTAAAAATGGTTTCAGTTTTCAAAACCTTAGTCATAAAAATTTGAATAGGTATAGGGCCTATATAGGAAAACTAGCCGCAAAGCCGCCCTCCGGGCGGAACCTTTTTTGGGTAGGGTCCTGCGGAGGGTATTGGGGGGCCCTTTAGCCCCCCCAACCCCCGGCCCACCAAACCCCAGAAATCTCCAGAAGCCCCTTTTTAAAATTTTCCCGGGAAACAAGGGTGTAGAAATGTATGTATTAACGCCAACCCCTTCCAAAATCACCCCCCAACCCCTTCACTCACTCATTACCCCTCAGCCCACCCCTTACCCCTCACCCCCAAAACCCCTTTCCCCTTTACCCCACACCCAAACACTAACCCCTTACCCATCACCCCCCCCCCTCTATTCCCTCACCCATTGCCCATCACCCACATCAAGGTTTTTTCCCCAATTCTCGCAACCCACCTTTTTTTTACAATTATCGCTTTAAAAGGCTGCTAAAAAAAAAAGAAAAAAAGAGTGACGGGTTTATCTCATAAGTGGGCTTAAAACCTTCCCCCCGGTTTAACCTGGTTCCAAAAATGTGGTATATGATGGGGTTCCCCCACGGGGGGGGGAACCTGTACCACACACACACACACACACACACACACACACTTTCGCTTATATTATTATAATAGTAGAAATGTCTAGTGTTTGCCCATACTCCCCACTTCCTCCAAACAAGTTTGGGGACCTGTGGGAATTCGGGTTTTTTTGAGTGGGGAACAAATTATGCGTCGGAAACACGTAATTAAAGAGTTGTGTAGGGGGATAAAATTCCCTAGATCTAGGGTAATTCCCTTATATCTAGAGAAATTTGGCTAACCAAAATTAACATAACCTAGCCAAATTTAACCTAACCAAGCGGGGGGCTTGACCCACCGATAACCTAAACCTAACCAAATCTAACTTAACCTTACCAAATCTAACCTGACCTACCCAAATATAACTTAACCTAAACAAATCTAACCTAATCTCCTAGAGGGGGGTTAGGGGGGGGGAGAGTCTGACACTTCAGTCATCATTCTGTGAAGATCATCAGGTTCACACGTCTCTGGACTCAGAAGAAAATCCAATGAATTATTCCTAGATCTAGGGAATTTTTTCAACACCCTAACTCCCAAAAACGATGTGGTTGCGACGCATATTTTGTACCCCAGCCAAATATCCCGCATTGCCCAGGTCCCAAGCTTGTTTTTTGGGAGAAGGGGAGGGATGGGCAAAAAACTAGAATAATACCCTATATAGGTATGATGATTATGTCCCACAAAACAAGCTTGGGGACCTGGGGCAATGCGGGATATTGGCTGGGGTACAAAAAAATGCGTTGCAACCACATAGTTTTTGAGTTAGGGGTGTTGAAAAATTCCCTAGATCTAGGTAAAATTCATTAGATCTCTTCTGAGGTCCAGAGACGTGTGAACCTGACGATCTTCACAGAATGATGACTAAAGTGTCGAGAACCCCCCACCCTCTGCTCTAGGAGGTTAGGTTATATTTGTTTAGGTTAGGTTATAGTTGGTTAGGTTAGGGTAGGTTATATTTGGGTAGGTTAGGTTAGGTTTAGGTTAGATTATGTTATGTTAGGTTAGGTTAGCTTTGGTTAAGTTAGGTTATCGGTGGTCAACCCCCCCCCCGCTTGGTTGGGTTATGTTAATTTTGGTTAGGCAAATTTATCTAGATAAAAGGGGAATTAACCCCCCTACACAAACTCTTAATTACGTGGTTCCGAGCATAATTTGTTCCACCCGAAAAAACCCCGCATTCCCACAGGTCCCCAAAACTTGTTTGGGGGATGTGGGAGAGTATGGGCAAACACTAGAAATGTTTCCTATATAGGTCTATACCTATTCAAACTTGTATGACTAATGGTTAGAAAACTGTGAAACTAATTTTTAATTTAAATTTTCTGTATTGCATTGGCTCGTCAAGAAACCCACTTAAACCCATGATGTATATACTACTTATTATGAGGAAAGACAACATAAGGAACTCAATTAATAAAGTTTTTTAAACCCACTATCATAACCATAAAATAAGGACAACCCGACAAAGGGGAAGACTCAGACGATGAAAAAAATTAGAGTTGTTTAGGGAAAAAATTCATATTCCAGGTGCTATATTCCGTGCTGTGTTCTCGCTGACAACACTACAGAAGACCTGAGGTGATGGCTGATGTGCAGAGGCTTCTAAACCAAGGGAAAACAGTCACAGCAGTCTCATTTTGAGGTAAGCAAGTGCTAGGGACACAATACGTACTACCTACCATTTGCTTACCTCTTGACGAGGCTCTGTTATGACTCTGTTTCCTATTTTAGAAGCCTCTGCACATCAGCCATTACCTCAGGTCTTCTCTGTGTTGTGAGCGAGAAACAGAACACAGTAATATAGCACCTGGAAATCAATTTCACGCAAAATAACTCTAAATTCTTCCATCGTCGTAAATTTTTCCCTCCGTAGGTCCACCCGCGGCGGACCCCGACTTATCCCCACAATGCACCGATGTAAACAAAACCGTGACGTAGTTATGGGTAGGGTCCATTGCCCACTAAAGCGGCTATCACACGGCGCGTTTCGCGGGACTGTTTCGTCGAACTTGCCATTTGGTTGGACTGTTGGTCGAACTTCGAGGGTCATTTCGCCCCGAACATGGTTCGATGAAATGGTTTGTGAAATTATACAAAATGTTGGCACATACATCGAACATACTCGGGGGTTCAAAAAAAAAGTCTATACTTTTTCTGTAAGTTATAAATAGTGTTAGCAATTATTAAGCTTGAAATGAACACCATCATATAATAACTTTACAGTAAAATTAATACAAGTTTCGGTCTACATTATATATGTGATGATTTTCAGAAATATGAAGCTGATTTGATGTGTTTACAATTTGGGGGTAGAATGATTACTAGTAAAAATATGAGATCTAGGAAGTATAAACGGGGAGAGAATGGAAATGATGGCGTGTGGTTTTCACTGAAATGGGATGTGAAATGAATGAGGTGGTTGAAAGGACAGGAAAAGGAATGGATGTTATTGCTGCTGGGACTGTGGGACAAGGAGACGGATGATTGGGGACAGGGAAAAGAGTTGGAGAGAATGTGGTGTTTGTTTGTTTAGAGGATAATTCCTGAGAGCCATAGTGATCTACGCTCGGGCTTAGTGTTGGCCGAAGCCACCCACCCCGGGAGGGGGGTCACAAAACCTCGGCTAACACCCGGTACCCATTCATGCTGGGTGGACAGGGGCTCGGGTTTTAAGAAAGACCACCCATCTGTCTTCGCTCCGCCCGGGGATCAAACCCCGGGACTTCTCGGTTGCGAGCCGAGCGTGCTAACCACTACACTACGGGGCCACCTGTAATATAAAGGGATTCCGGTAAAATGGACGAGGACTGCGCGGTCCTTTTCTGAGACACTGACTACAATATGGTATTATTTCACACTAGGAACCGAAATGCTTACACAATTGGGCGTGGGGTTTTTGGGGGCCATTGGGCAATTGGGCGGGCGGGCGGGTCGCCCGCCCCCCAGGTTTCGGTCTGGCCACAGGTAACAGTGGCCGGCGGGCGGCCGCCCGCCCGCCACTCGATTTTGGGCTCGCCACGCCCTGCGGATGAAATATTACCCTAACCTTCTAACGGGAGGGGCTCCGTCCCCTTCGACCCCCTGACGGGAATATTAACCTAACCGAAACTTAAAACCCAACCGGCGCGCAGTTCTCGTCCACTATAACTCATTTAGCCCACATGAAAAGCGTCTCATCTGTCGCTGCAGTTCTCTTCTAACAATCACTCCTCCCTTTTCATCACCAGTAGCTACGTATATATATATGCCCCTAAAGCTAAAACATTAACAACAAATCTCCGGCCTCCACTGTCAATCGCTTCACCTTTGTTGTTATGTTGGGGTGAAGCGGTTGGCCCAACCGGTGCTAGAGTGTGGTCAGTGTTCGACGAACAGGTCCAACCAAAATGCTTGTTTTGGTTGACGAAACAGTCCGACGAAAAAAGCCTCGTGTGATACCCGCTTAAGAAACGGCAGGTAATTTTTGGTTGGAGAGTTTCACGTTTTTTTCAGAAGACACCAAACTACTTTTCTTGGCCTACAATAAGGTTTGCTTGTTCTAATAGTGCGTTTTATTTTTGCGCAAACCAAAAAAATAAAAAAAAAAAAATGAAAAAAAAAATAAAACCTAACCTAACCTTTTTTAATGAAACCTAACCTAACCTTACAGGTTTTAAAGAAACCTAACCTAAACCTTAACCACAAAATATACATTTTTTTGGGGGGGGGTTTGCACAAAAATAAAACTAGCACCATTGGAACAAGCACCTATTGTAGGCCAAGAAAAAAGTAGTTGGTGTCTCTGAAAACGAACGTGAAACCTTCCTCAAAATTAACCAAACTGCAATCAAAGTAACAAATGCCCCTTTTATCATGTGACCTTGGGAAGGTTTTGAGCCAAGTCTTGTTAAGGCCTCGTGTGCTGGTACGAAGGCACTGTACAGCACTGTGCAGCACAGCACAGCACAGCACCCCCACTCGCCACAGCACAGCAAGCTACAGCACGGCACAGCAACTCCCCTCGTGTGGACGCTTTGTAAGTTTGCCCTCCCCTTTTTTCAGGGCCTCAGGCTTTCATTTCAGCTCCCTTTTTCTTTGTTTCTTCCTGCCCCTTCACTTCAACTGCTCTCACTGTTTTCCTTATACTCTAAAATTATACAAAACTTATAAATTACTCTATTTCACACCAGGAGTGTTGACTTTTTTTCCAATACGCGTCAAGAATAATTTTGTCAACTTTTTTTTATTTTTTATTATTTCTATATTATTATTTAATCTACTATTTTTCCCCCTTTTTTCTCCATATAATACCCAGAGCTGCACTAATCCCTCCATGTCCTCCTAAAGGCCTCTTCCATTTGCGACATTCAGGAACCAGTTCACGGAACTCAAGAACTAAGGCGTTCCATTTGCGCACGAAAAAACCCGGGTTTCCCCGGCGACGCGCGTAGTGACGCAGCAAAACCCTTGAACTTTTTCTGCCCACATAGGGAGGTGGGTAGAAAATTTCGGTTCATAACAAAGAAGGCCGCCTTGGACCTTATTTTTATCTTACGGAAGGGTTTTCCGCATGCACGAGTCGGGAAGAGGATGTCAGACAGCGGCCCGGAATTCAGCAAAACTTTCCAGCGATACTGTTACGAGGTCGAAGTAAAACTAGACCGCTACGAGAGATGGCAAAACTGTATTCGGCAACGATATTGTAAGCACCTAAAGCGCGTTTTCGCGGCCGCTCTGGCCGGTTTTGGACTGGGCTAGTCCCGGGCGGTCACTGGTTTTTTCGAGGCAGTCTAGAAACGGGTTAGCCCAGTCCAGATCGGTGCCCGCCCAAGATAGCAGGGACCACCTTGGACCCACTCGGCTGGCGCATGCGCACTACAGCAGCGGAGAAGATACAAGGGAAGGGAGCTTCTTGTGAGACTGATCACTAAAGAAGATGGCGATGCAAGTTTTAAATTTTCTTTAAGGAAATTTCAAAAAAATGCCATAACGTACTGTCGGTAAACACCATTATGGGGGCCCATTTAATTGCACAAGACAATTTTGCATGAAAATAGGGCTAATAACCCATTGCAAAGACTTAACACGGAAAATCCCTCAGTAATAGTGGATGCCAGTATAGGGGCAGGAAATTTAATTCGCAAAATACCAGGGGGTCCCCGGGGGGGGGGGGGGGGGGGGCATGGGGGGCCACCCCCCCCTTTTGAAAAAAAAATAAATAATAAAATATGTTTTTTAAAAATAAATAAAAATAATACACGGGGCCCAAATTATATCTACAGTGGTCTATGAATTTATATATTATATATATATATTATATATATATATATTATATATATATTAATATATATTATATATATAATATTTTTTTAATTTTATTTTTTTTTTGGCCCCCCCCCTTTTCAATTTTTCTGGGTACCCCACGGCTACTACCCAGGGGTTACGGGGGTTTTTCGTACCCAGGTTTTATTAGGGAATATATGTTGTAATTTTTTTTGTTTATCCCCGGGGGTGTAGTTTCGAACTTACCGGAGTAGTCAAGTTTGCCCAAAAATTAAAAAAAGCATAGCAGTCTTTGAGAGTTTTTTTTTGTATAAAGTAAAAGCATATCATTTTTAATATGGTATTGACTTTAAGCGTCGAAAAATACTGAAAAAATATTACAAACGAAAAACATTACAATGGTAAGGGTAGGAAAAAAAAAAACGAAGAAAAAGGTTGTTTGACGAAAAAACTTTCAGCTCGAGTGATGACGAAACGAGGTAATTTAAAAAGTTTAACCCCAAACCAAAAAGATTTTTTTGAGGCCTTTTGTTTTTCTGGTGTGTTTTTTATGTGTTTTTAATGAACTTAACCGTTTGTCGCAATTTTTATTTTTTTTTATAGGTAGATAAAGGTTAGTTTTTTTTGTAGGAAAGGTTTTGGGTTAGGGTTTTGGTTCATTTTTTTTTTTTTTGGGGTGTGTTAATTTTGCAAAAAAAAAAAAAAAAAAAAAAAAAAAAATTGCGACAGAAAAAAGGGTTAGCAGATTTTATTCCAAAAAACATAAAAACACACCAGAAAAAAAAATAAGGCGAAACAGGGAAAAACGGGGGTTGGGTGAAAAAAATTAAAATTGGCGAAGAAAAAAAAGGGGGAGAACTTTGGAAAAAACCTTGTACGAAACCCAACCCTTGGGTTTTTTAAAAAGAAAATTTTTTTTNTATATATATATATATATATATATTATAATATATCATATATATATATATATATATATATATATTATGTATATATATATATATATATATATGTATATATATATATATATATATATATATATATATATATATATATATATATATATATATATATATATATATATATATATTATATATATATATATATATATATATAAATTATATATATAATATTATATATATATTAATATATATACATATATATATAATATACTATATATATATATATCTTTTTTTTCTTTTCTTTTTTTTTTACATCACAAGAGACTGGCCAAGGCCACAAAAAAAATGGGTAACACAAAGCCCGCTTAGTTGCCAGTCCCTATAAAGAAAACAGTAATAAAATAAAATAAAAATAGAGGGATTGCCCAATTTAGTTCAATTGTACTCTTCTTTTGAAAAGATTTAAGTCATAGGAAAGTGGAAAAATAGAAACAGGAAGAGAGTTCCAGAGTTTACCAGTGAAAAGGATGAAAGAGTAAAGATGATTAACTCTTGCATTAGGAAGATGGACAAAATAGGGATGAGAATGAGTAGAAAGTCTTGTGCAGCGAGGCCGCGGGAGTGGGGGACAAGGAGCTGTCGAAGGCGACAGTCCCGGTCTTCGGCCGCCACCTGTGGTACTTGAGCGAGCGGCTGGTGGCTCTGGCACTCTTCGACCCCGACCTTCCCCTCGGGGTCAAGCGAGACATGGTCCAGGCCATAGACTTGCAGGAGGAGGAGGAGGAGGACGAGGACCCGCCCCGCAAGTCCGCAGTGGACATCAAGAGCGCCGCTCTCGCGACCAAGACGGTGGCGAGCTTCGTCACGCCGTCGTCCAAGCAGCTCTTCAAGATCCTCGACCTGGAGGCGGGGTTCCTCAACAAGGATCCAGCCGACTGGGAGGAGGACAGCAGCTACCAAGCCGCCGCTCGTGTAGTCCGGGAGCTGCGGGTGGTGAATGACTTCGCCGAGCGCGGTGTGGCGCTGATGCAGGCCTACAACCAGGCCCTCACGAAGGACGAGGAACAGCGCCAGTTCCTCCTGCAGGTCGTTGAGGACCACAGGAAGCGGTACCCCGACGCCCGCAAGTCGACTGCGACTGCTAACCAGGCCACATAGAGTGAGAGATGGGTGCCCACTGCCCATGATCCACCCCCCCCCCCGATGAGGGGCTAATACTCTGCAAGAGAGGGGGACCTGGAGTAGACCAGCATTCCGGTGTGACCAAAACTGAGTGAAATACCAATAAACAATATGAAAATGACTAAGAAATGCCTTTTAATCATCCAATTATAGTGTAACAACAACGTCAGAAACGAATTTGATAATCTTGAAATTTGCCCCCAAAATCTCAACTTTTACCTCGATTCGCGACCTTTAAATATTAATATTTTTCAAAACAAATTTGCATACGTTATTTTTTACGGGAATGGAACCAGAAAACCACCCGCACGCATTAAAAATAAAAAATCAATTTTTAAGTGCCACCCTAAATTATATATATATATATATATATATATATATATATGTATATATATATATATAACTATCATAGATATATATATATATATTATATATATATATATATATATAATATAATATATATATTATATATATATATATATATAATATATATATTATATATATATACTATATATATATATATATACATATATATACATATATATATATATTATATATATATAATATATATATATCTATATATATATATATATATATATATATATATTATATATATATATATATATTATATATAGTATATATATATATATATATATATATATATATATCTATATATATATATATATATATATATATTATATATAATTATCTATATAATATATATATATATATATAATTATATATATATATATATATATATATATATCTATCTCATATATATTATATATATATATATCTATATATATATATATATATATATCTATATATATTTATACATATTATAATATATATATATATATTATATTTTCTATATCATTATCATTATATCTCTTATATCTATTATATATCTATATATATTTATATATCTATATTATATGTATATATACTATATTTATATTTCTATATATATATATCTATTATATATATATATCTTAGTCTATATATTATATATATATGTTCTATTATATATATCTATATATTATATTATATTCTTAATATCTATATATCTATTATATATATATATATATATATCATACTATATATATATTATCTATAATATATATATTATATTATATATATGTATCTATATATATTATATACTATATATAAATATATATATATACTATATCTTTTTTTTCTTTTCTTTTTTTTTTACATCACAAGGAACTGGCCAAGGCCACAAAAAAAATGGGTAACACAAAGCCCGCTTAGTTGCCAGTCCCTATAAAGAAAACAGTAATAAAATAAAATAAAAATAGAGGGATTGCCCAATTTAGTTCAATTGTACTCTTCTTTTGAAAAGATTTAAGTCATAGGAAAGTGGAAAAATAGAAACAGGAAGAGAGTTCCAGAGTTTACCAGTGAAAAGGATGAAAGAGTAAAGATGATTAACTCTTGCATTAGGAAGATGGACAAAATAGGGATGAGAATGAGTAGAAAGTCTTGTGCAGCGAGGCCGCGGGAGTGGGGGAGGCATGCAGTTAGCAAGTTCAGAAGAGCAGTGAGCATGAAAATAACGGTAGAAGAGAGCAAGAGAAGCAACATTGCAGCGGTGATTTAAAGATTGAAGACAGTTAGTCAGAGGAGAGGAGTTGATGAGACGAAAAGCTTTTGCCTCAACCCTGTTTAGGAGAGCTGTATGAGTGGATCCTCCCCAAACATGTGAGACATACTCCATACATGGGCGGATGAGGCCCCTGTAGAGAGCAAGCAATTGGGAGGGAGGAAAAAAAGGACGCAGACGCCACAGCACACCTAACTTCTTAGAAGCTGTTTTAGAAAGAGATAAGATGTGAGATTTCCAGTTCAGATTTTTAGTAAAGGATAGTCCTAGAAGGTTCATTGTAGAAGAAGGAGATAGTTGAGTGTCATTGAAGAAGAGGGGATAGTTATCTGGTAGGTTTTGTCGAGTAGATAGGTGAAGAAATTGGGTTTTTGAGGCATTGAACAAAACAAGGTTGGCTTTGCCCCAATTATAAATTATAGAAAGATCAGAAGTTAGGCGCTCGGTGGCATCTGTCCGTGAATCACTTAGTTCCTGTTGAGTTGGACGTCTAATAAACGACGTTGAAAAATGCAGGGTAGAATCATCAGCGTAGGAGTGGATAGGGCTTTGAGTTAGACATAGAAGATCATTAATGAATAATTATAATAGAAAGAGAGTGGGTGATAGGACATAACCTTGGGGAGCACCACTATTGATAGATTTAGGAGAAGAACAATGTCCGTCTACAGTAGCTGCAATAGAACGGTTTGAAAGGAAACTTAAAATGAAGGTACAGAGAGAAGGATAGAAACCGAATGAGGGTAGTTTGAAAATTAAAGATTTGTGCCAAACTCTATCAACAACTTTTGATATGTCAAGGGCAACAGCAAAAGTTTCACCGAAACCCCTAAAGGAGGATGACCAAGATTCAGTTAGGAAAGCTAGAAGATCGCCAGTAGATCGCCCTTTACGGAAACCGTACTGACGATCAGAGAAAAGATTGTGAGCAGATAGATGCTTAAGAATCTTCTTATTAAGTATAGATTCAAAATTTTTCGAAAGGCAGGAAGTCAAAGCTATAGGACGATAGTTTGAAGGATTAGAACGGTCACCCTTCTTAGGAACAGGTTGAATGTGAGCAAACTTCCAGCAAAAAGGAAAGGTGGAAGTAGATAGAAAAAGACGGGAAAGTTTGACCAGGTAAGGTGCAAGCACAGAAGCACAGTTTTTGAGAACAATAGGAGGGACTCCGTCAGGACCGTAAGCCTTCCGAGGATCTAGGCCAGAAAGGGCAAAGAAAACATCATTCCGAAGGATCTTAATGACAGGCATAATATAGTCAGAGGGTGGAGGAGAAGGAGGAACAAGCCCTTCATCAGCCAGAGTGGAATTTTTAGCAAATGTTTGAGCGAAAAGTTCAGCTTTAAAAGTAGATGAGACAGCTGTGGAGCCATC
>JACEEZ010016190.1:382500-387500 GCA_016584305.1 Chionoecetes opilio | reverse complement strand
ATATAACTTGTCATCCCAAGCTCTCTTTATTTCACATCGAGCGTCACCAGGAATACCGGATTTAGAAATTGTAGGTGTACTAAAAAATTCAAATAGGCAAAAACTTTCATCTAATCGTATTGTAAATATTTGGAATGGTCTTCACGCGCATTCTGTGGACATGAACACTTTTGAAACGTTTAAAACCTGCCCAAAGAGATTTACAGTGACCTAACTTCAGTTCTTATTTTCCCCACCTACCTCGCTATACGAGAAATTATTGCAACAAGGTCCATATTATCATTTTGGGGGATAGGGGAGGCGGTGGCCGAGTGGTTAGCGTCTTAGAGTGGTGAGCTCGATGTCCCGAGTTCGAATTCTGCCGGGGGCAACTCTTTCGACCATCTTTAACTCGGTGGCTGGAGGATTATAACCTAGTAGTTGCGAGCACAAGGTACCGAGTTCAAGTCCGCCCAGGAGCAACTGTTGCTCCGTCAACATGCCCAATGTCCACATGCTACCCATAAACATTACCTTCGATTGCGGCTGCAAGTGCTGCGGAGGGCACCAGGGGGCTGCATGAGCCTCAAGTAATAAAATCACATAAACCATCACAGGTGTCACTATAAAGACCCAGCCTGCGCCACCACGTGCTAAGGCTAACCATCACAGCCCACAAAATGTGCAGGGCCAACAACCTGATCCCACAAGGAAAGACGATAAAAACCTAAGGAAGGAAGGTAATAGCCAACAGGCGCGATAGGTTCGAACGTAAAAGAAAAAGAAAAAAAATACTGAAAAAGATTTACAATTTTATAGCTCTTTCGTTCCCTAATAGTTTCATTTCAGTGCATAATTTCTTCTTGTTACCCTATTCGCTTTTGTCTTAGTGCTTCATTATATATTATATAGGGTAGAGAATGTCGTTTATCTGTGTTCTTTTGCAAATTCCTTGTTCTTTTCGTCTTCCACTAAAATTTACTCCTCCTCCTACTGCTCTTCCCACCTCCTTCGCCGGCCTCATCTCCTCTCTTCCTACTCCACCTCTAGTAAACTTCAATTATGACAGGAAGGGTAAATTGATTGATTTAATGCCAAAAAAGGTGAATGTGCCAGACATCAGAGATCATATGGCACAGGAAGGGTAGAGAGAGACAGGGAGGAGAAACGGCTAGGCAAAAATATACTCTGGTGTATATTCAAAACGTGAATATTGTAACATCTCTCTCTCTCTCTCTCTCTCTCTCTCTCTCTCTCTCTCTCTCTCTCTCTCTCTCTCTCTCTCTCTCTCTCTCTCTCTCTCTCTCTCTCTCTCTCTCTCTCTCTCTCTTTTCTCACATACACACAAGCCACGTATCCTCCCTTCCTCGCCACTCTCCCAAACGCCGCCACGGAAGCCACACACGAGGGGAGGAATGTTTGGTTTATTCATGTAATATTTACGTAACACCTTGCAAGTGTTTTAAAGCCCTTCCATGTTTTTACGTAACTCCATATCTTCCTTCCCGCTGTTCCATAGACCTCACGTGGAAGAAGGAATCAATTAAATGGGGGATGCTACAAACATACTCGTAATAAGAAGATACACATGCAAATTTACGTTATCATACTTCAATGTTTATACACACACACACATGTTAAACAGAAGTCATGGTGATCTGTAACTCCTTCGCTCTCTAAGTTAGTGTGGCAAACATGAATATATGTCGGAATAAACATAATTGAGAATTATAGTATGTAAGGTTTAGAGAACGATGACCGTATTTACCTTTACAACTTTGAAACTGGACTATGGACTGGTCCTCACTCCTCTATGATATCTCGGTTCAGGTGAACTAGGCATAAAATGTTACACGCGACTCAGGAGCGTGAGAATGGAGTACTCTGCTTCCAATGAGAAGGCTTTACCGCGACAATAATTGCCCTTGTCGCGCCGCAGTTCACTGTACTAAAAAGTATTTGACTGCTCACCAATCAGTGCACGAAGCGTCATCCTCTTAGTCCACAACAGCATTAATATACCACCACAGTGAGTCCAATATACCAATATATCTCCAGCTTCCAGCACACCGCAGCCCTCAACCTACACCAGCTTCAGCAGACAACTGGCGACGGCAACATTAGTTTTTCTTTAAAAGAAGGGTTCCACCACTCATTTGTCCCATGCTAAACGCTACTGGGCGCCATCTTGAATCCAGGGCGTCTCCGTTCACCTAAACCTGCGAACGTTTTTAGTCAATATTTTATATAGTTTACACTGTTATAAACTGTGTCATGCCGTGCTGATGTGTTGTTGGATGTCACAATAGGTCTGAGAAGGGTTTCTCAAGCTCCACAGATTACCTGCAAGCCCTAAAAGAAAGAAATTGTGGGTTAAAAAAGTAAGTCGTTAGGGATAGACAACTTTTCGTTATTATTTGTACCAGGTATGTTTCATTCTTTTATTGTCAGACACTAGTTAATCAGAACATAAGGAAGCTACAGGGGGCTGGTATATAGCCATACACGTGGTAGTTCCTGTAATACGTATTCATCAACTACATCTACTTTTCATCCCTTCCATATGTTTGTTTTGTCTTTTCTTAAAGCACCCTATCGTCTCTTGCACTAACTACCTGACAACATAGTCTATTCTAGGTGTACTAGATGCTTAAGTTAGTATAAAATATAAGATAGACGAGGATTTAGGAAAATCCATGCAGCTTTTTAATCAAGGGTTACCTAGGCTTGAAGCTTCGTTAGATTATATTATTCGCTCATTATAGTTTATTTCATTTATAATGATAATAATAAAACTTTAGTTGTATTTATTTTGTACTGTAGTTTGTTTTATCCTCCTAACCTAACTAAACCTCACTTTCAAACATAGCCTAACTTAACCTAACCCCAAGCATAAAGCCCTAACTTAACCCAACCCCTCGTAAAAGTAACCATTGCTAGTGAAAAAACAAAAGCAATGCTAGAAAGATACCAATAATTTGAGATAAAATTGAATTAATAATATCGTGATACCAGTTCTAATGAGAATATCTTAAATTATTTTTTAATATCCATGTCAAATGTAACACATGTTGAAACTTATTCTCACAATTCTTATTAAAAAAACCAGCGCTGCTAGAAGTGGGGGGAAGTAGTTGACAGGGGAAAATGGCCTTGAGTAAATGTGTCCCAGGGGGTGGGGGGGGGGAGAGAAAGTGTCAGCAGGTAATTGTTTTGGGGAGGGAAACTGGCCATACTCCTTTAAATGTATCCTGTATAATTTATAAAAGATATCTTACACGTCTTGGTGTATTATTGACTGGCCTTTCATATTCATCTACATCCTAAGTCCTTGTTCAAGGGGGTATTTAGAATGGCTAATTTTATGCTTCCATTACTAATGATTCCCCTTGAGGTATATCCATTTTGCCCTGCTTGACCTGTAGTTTTTTACTTGTATCATTATTTGACTTTCCTGTCTTTCCTCCGTTTATCATAATTTTTTATATTAAATTAATCGCTTGTAATAGTGCCATACAATATACTTTGTTTAACAAAAAACATTAGGTATCTTGTATTGTATTACATCCTTCAACTCTAATTATTTGCAACCTATACCATCTGCATTATAATTCACTATTTGCATGTTACTACCTATATATTGAATTCATGTTTGTTCTGCAATTAATTGCCTCTATTGTCCAAGTACCACTTTTTAAACCCCTTCCTCTCAATCCTATTTTCAAACCTCATTGTTTATACATAATCTACTTCATATGTCCATGTCTTCATCTGATTAAAATGCTCTAGCATTTCTTTTAATTTCTTTCAATATCATTTAGCTATGAAAAGTTACCATTATTGGCCTGTGTTTGCCACATTCATATTTACCAACTCAATGAAGCACTTCAAAATCTTGTTTATGTTATGTCTTCTGTCACCTTATCTAAGATTCTCATGATGATGCTCATTTATGTTTTATATCTTACAACTCTATTCATTTTAATCTTGTTTGTCTACAATTATTATAGATTAACTCATGTCCACTCTCTCAACAAAATACCAGTCATAATAACGATTTCTTTACTTCCTATCTAAACTGTTGAAATTTTATGTCACACACATTTAATTAATTGAGAACTTACCTTCAAAAACCCTTTGTCTATCGCATCCCGACAAAATACCCCAGTTAGAACTAACTAACATACTTATCGGTGGAGAGGAGGGTTGGATTGGGTTGAAGGCTTATCAATACTGCAATGCACAGGCGGTCGAAGTGGCCAGCCCGTGATCAGGCCAGCGGTGAAGAGCGGAGGCGGTGTGTTGGTGTGGGCGTCAGGCGGGTTTATCAAACCAACAAGACGCGGCGAGATATTCGCTATGTCGATAAGACACGTCCTATATGATTTTACATTTAATATATACAAAAGTTTATATACAAATTATCGGTGTAATCAGAGAAGATTAATGAGAGATGTTACTCCCACGGGAAAATAAAGTGTACTTTTCTTCTCGATATAATCAGAAAAGCATAGTGTGAGGTATTATTAACGGAAGGGTCGGGAGTGTACTAACACTCTCGGCGAGAGCGGCGACCGGCCGCCACAAATCCTACAAGGACCTACATACGTGTCCAACTCTCGGTGGCGAAATCTAATGGACGGCGGCCAATGACAGCCGTTTCAATCAAGGTGCTAATAAGGTACAAATGGTTAATACCACTGGGAATGTTCAATTATCATATCCCAGTACTTATCATTTACCTAAATTACTTTACTTATATATATATATATATATTATATATATAATATATATATAATATATATATATATATATATATATATATATATATATAATATAATATTTATATATATATTTATATATATATATATATATATATATTTATATATATTTATATATATATATATATTTATATATATATATATATATATATATTTATATATATATATATATTATATATATATATTAATATATATATAATATATATATATATATATATATATATATAATATATATATATA
>JACEEZ010016190.1:315000-377500 GCA_016584305.1 Chionoecetes opilio | reverse complement strand
ATAGCATTAATTTTAAAGAAATGGGGAATGAATGATAAATAATAAGTACCCAGACCTGTAAAGGTGGGTTTGTGGTAAACTGTGGTAGTGAAGCCGTTATCTTTACGTGTAACTAATATATCTAGAAAAGGGAGAGATAATTGATGTTCAACTTCATTATGTAAAATTGATGTTTGGGTGTTTTGAATTGAGATAATTTAAGAAAAGAGGAATGTGTTTAGCATTCTTAAAAAGCAAAAAAGTGTCATCAACATAACGTTTATAGTAAACCGTTTTAACGGAGGCAGGACAGTTAGACAGCCAGGTTTGTTCGTGAAAACATAAGAGCGCATTAGCAAAGGATGGACCTGAACAGGATCCCATGGATACTCCGTCAGTTTGGACATAAAGTTTATCTGTGAATAAGAATGGGCAATAATTAGCAGCTAGATTCAGATCTAGCTGAATCATCAATAAATCAAAGAATAGTTTTTTGTGTAGTTTAAAAATGAGATATCATAGCCAAATAAATTATTAGTGATAATTGTAATGGTCTCATCTAATAGGATATTAGTGAAAAGGGACTGGATATCAAAGCTAGCCATTATCGCATTGCTCGGTTTAAGCGTATTTATTTAATGTGCAAAATCAAAGGAGTTCTTGATAGTGTGTATTCATTAGTAGTTAAGGGTTCAATTACCAGAACAAAGTATTTACCAAAGCTATAGTTAAAAGTGTCAATAGTACTAAGGATAGGACATATGGGGTTACCAATTTTATGAGTCTTTGGTAGTCAGTCCATAGAGGACACCAGGGGAGGAGCCGCTAGGGAAAATATAATTGAAAATTTATTTAGTTTAACATTATATTTAATTAATCCTCTCAGATGGCGGATGGGAAGATGCCAAGAGTTCTAGACCATACGATAAATATCCCAACACCAGTACACCTTATACAGTGGTTGCTCACCTGAAAATGAAGATAACTCTTTGTAAGTATGAGTTGCCTTTAAGATATGCAGACATACAACAAGAGAGAAGGACATACAGACATAAACAGACAGACAGACAGACAGACAGACAGACACGGTAACAGGGAACAGAGCATGCATGATATTTATTTTATGATATGAATATATTCAAAAGTAGCGCTTTATATGAATGTATATGATGCCTTTGTTATGCAGGTGTGCATGAGTTATAAGGAATGTCCTAATTGTGTTTATTTTGGTCTAGATGGATTTCTTGTCCATAAAAATCTAGGTATAGACCCCAAAATGAACATGCTAGGTTAATTCAGTCCGAAGTTATGTACATTTTAGTGAAAAAGCGTAAAAATTTTGCGGCCATCTTGGATTTATGCAAATAAGGATCCTTCTAAATATGTATTTAATTTTGTTTCTGGTAGGTAATATATCGGTACTGCACAATAAGCAGCAAAATGTAACATATATCATATGTTGTAGATATATATAGCCAAATATGGGACTACCTCAAAATTCGAGATTTCGCCATAAGAACATAAGAACATAAGAAAATAAGGAAGCTACAATGAAAAACGGCCCGAAAACCTATTTTTGCAATGGATATGCAACTGGAGACATATGTAATGTTTAATAGTATTATAAAATCTTGAAACAAAATTTGGTTTTGGAGGATCAAGGGGGGGGGGGTGGATGCAAAGGAACCCCCTGTACATACCCGACTATAGAGGATACCGGAGATTGTTGTCACTTTTCAAACTTTTACACATATCTACACTAGTTAAAGTAATAACAAGCAGCAACTTCACCATATGAAGTGATATTGGATATAAGAACAACATCATGGCCAATAGCATGTATTTTGTATTTTTCATATTCTATATGATTGTGATATTAATCAAACAACAAAAGTACCGATGCATGTGACAACTTGCCCCATGGTGGGGATGGTTGTCACTTGATAGAAAAGGAAGAGTGTTTGATTAACAATTAACAGATATACTATATTGATTAAAAGTTGAATGATGGAACAAATATGATATTTTCTATTGCATTATCATCAATAAAAATACGGATAAAGTTGTAATATTTATGACATTAAGCTCAGTAGCCTATTCCATGCATTTGCAATAAATGTTCAAACACTCACAATTACATTGTCGTAAATAAAACTGAAGATAAAGTTGTAATGTTTGTGACATCAAGCTTTGTAGCCTATTCTATGGATTTCTCCCAATAATGTTATTGGGGTTGGTTAATTGTTACATGTGACAGCTTGCCCCACATCTGTTATGATAACCAGCCCTAACAGATGTTGTTATTTTCACTGATTTATATGATTAAGTATGACACTTTGACGTATATTGCTATACCATGTTATGAAGCCTAATTATGGCTTAATTCAACAAATCATTCACATGTATAACATCTGGAATTACAATAATAATACAATCTTAAAAATGAACTTAATATGACAGAAAATGGAAATATTGTTTCTTCTTCTTGGGCAACAACTTATGTTGCTAATTAATTAGGTGGATGTAGTGTCAGAAACCAACTGAAGAGAGCAGTAAAGCATTTTGACCGCTGCTATCCTCTTTGGAAGTAAAATATCAAAAGTGTGACAACCAACCCATGCGACAACCAGCCCTGGTTTCCCCTACTCAACTTCCACCCCGCAGGTGATCGTCAACATGTCGACCAGAGCATGAGGGATACCAGTAGGGAGGGGCTTATGAGGGTAGGGGAAGTCTTTGCTAATATTAATATAATTGTTTTGGTTTGTGTATTCATAGTAATTCATCCAAATATGCCTATGCCTGATCTTCACTTTTCTTGTTCTTGCACGTATTCAGGTCAAAACAGACCGGAACATCTCCTTGCTAGGTAGCTCATCAGCACCCCCTTGTCTCTAAGATAGCGGTATGGTACTACCGTTGGTGTCTCTCGATGTCTATAGTCCGTCAGCCATTTAACTTTTTTTTGCTTAACCTTGCATTTGGGTGTAAAGTTATTTGTATTGGCCCAAAATAGTGTCTATATACCCAGCTTTATTAGGCCACTTGCTGACCATCTGTCGGCCTTGAAAATTTTTCAGTGCTGGGTTGTGATCATAATGTGATAATTCCTCTCGGTTATAAAAAAAATTATATGTTCCCGTTTTATCTGCCGGACTGTCTTTGTTGCTTTGTGTCATTGTCCAGGAGTGGGAAATGAGTGAACTCATAATAATCATATAGCTTAAAAAAAAAAATTACATTCGTGATTCGTGAATTAAACTGCCTGTAGGCAGTAACCTCCATGGTTGGGATGGTAGGCCCTGGAGGACTGTGATGGTTGGCACTCGACTGTGGTGGCGCAGGAAAGATTTTTATAGTGACGCCTGTGATTAGACTGAGGCTCATGCCGCCCCCCTGTGTCCTCCGATGCACTCGCAATCAAAGGTAGAGTTAATGGGTAGCATGTGGATATTCTAAAGCCACTCGACGGTTGCAGAAAGATCTTAAGTGGATATGAGCCCTCATCGGGGATCGAACTTGAGTCACCGAGCATGCCACTCGGAGACGCTAACCACTCTGTTACCACCTCCTCCAATGCTGTTGCATCACCTTGCAGGTGATGACAGACAATGGAAAAGGCCTGTTTCTTTTGGAAACTGTACTGTTATGTATGTATGCCTGCAACAAGAAAGACCCTCTTTCGGAAGCATCAGTAGCTAGAATAATCAAAGCTAGCGAACAGTGCGTGGCGATGACATACACAATTACTTGAAAGAGCAACAGTCTAACAAGAACTTAATAGTCCATGTTTACCGCAAGTGTGTAGATGAATAATGTCACTCGAAGACGATTAAAAAAAATTGCGGGACAAGGGCCAAGGATCAGCATGTCCTCCTAGCAGTTCTGAGGCAGTTCGACGTGAGCCCAAGAGAGCAAGACGATACGATCAGAACACTCCACGTTCATTGTTCTTCAACATTATCTATTTTGTTGGGATAACTGTGGTACTGAGAAAGACCCTGAAAATCTAAGCTGCAAATGTGTGCAGGCAAGGCGTTACTCACGGAAGCAAAGGTCTAAAGGACGGTATCCTAGAAGTGTGCAACACGCTCAAGAATAAACAAGCCGAGGATATCCAAGTCAGACTTACGGGGGTTTTCACTAATCTGCATGCAGCGGACATCAGGTTCATGTTGATTGCAGATGCGGATTCTTGAGTTCAGGAAACATACAAGTTGCTGTTCGAGAAGCCTCAAATCATATTAGCACAGAACTATTAGATACAACATTTCATTCTGTCATCTGATTCCTTGCTAGAAATATATCAGTCATATATAACTCAATTGACATATACAATGAATACATTGATGCAGGTGGAACCAGTCTTTCTCGCAGACAGTTGGTACATAAGGTAGTTGATTACTTTACAGGATACTTAATTATATCATCTTTCCTGGGATAGCAGCAATATTAGCATTCAAATTGAATGCAGCAAATGTGCTACATATGTTGCCTGATGATACAGATGACACTGACGTGGCAATTGATAAAGTACCTAAGCAAATTTCCAGAGAGATAAGAGACATTCAGATTGATAGAGATAATTATCACAACCACATCAACAAGGATATTTGTTCCAAGTTACAAAGTAATACCCTTAATGACCTTCTGTCAACATTAAATTAGATACTACATGATTCCCTGCCTGGTCCAATGATTGGGAATATGATCACAGCAGTAATACAACATTTTGCCACTTCTCTGCAAATAACCTTAGCTGTTTTACTCAGGGACTAAAAATAACAAGTGAAGGCCTTTCACGATTTTGGTGTAACTTGTTCATACGGTGAACTTCTCAGATTTGATAAATCAGTCTTCTTCTGCAAATGCTGACATAGATATTGCCGGATAAAAAACGTAAATGAATAATTAGTGTAGGGTGTCGGAGACAATTATTATTATGACCAGGATATAGCCTCCCAAATTGTTAAGGTATTGAGGTATTGATCATGTTAACTTTATGACTGGGGCCAGAGTGAAGGCATGGATGACAAGGACAGGGAGGAAAACTGCAACTACAATGCCACAGCTTTGCTCTATGCCACCTACGTTAGAGGCCTTCAGAGAGAATGTAAAGAGAGCCCATCACCAGTGTGCTATCTGGAGGAGAGCTGTGGTAACCGTGTAACACCATGCAACACTATCGAACAAGAGGAAGACATCGATGATTGGAAGAGAAGAAATAAGGTATATAGAAAAAAGAAAATTAATCACGGAGACGAGAGACAGGCGGTTGGGTATCTCAGACTCGTGAGATAGTGGTACGGTAGTGTTACGGTCAGAAAGATGATACACATATTTATCAGCTATACAGATAACTACACGACAGAAGAGAATAGCATGACGATGATTCACCCATGATTCATTGAGGTTTGAGATATATGTAGTGTTAAATGACAGGCCTAAGACTCCGCCTACTCTGTGGAAATGTATGTATACGCCTACCAATCATATAAGATGAAATTGTAAAGACACGCATATAGGTAGGGGCTATTAACTGAATAGCCAATACAAAATGGTAAAGCATTTTAGAAGTCTACATGAAGACGAAATGGAGTTGGCAGTCATATAATTTTAGTAGTAGGATATATATAGCTATGTAATGGAAGGACGAAACATTATTATTAATTTTATCCAGAAGAAGGTCTCAGGAAATCTCCCAGACATGGGCAACTTAGGAGTAAGTAGATCTCAGTCTTGTAGGGACAGCGATAGGAAAATATACATGTTGTATATTTATATTATATTGCCTTTATATTATATTGCCTATATCTGTATTATTATGATAGGGACTGTTAAGGTGAGATAATAGGGAGTGTTAAAGTGAGATAAGATCGAGCTATGTTTTGTAATGATTGGGAACAATAATGTTAGATGTTATAGTAATAACGAAATGTACCGAGAGAGAGAGAGGGTTTGTTAATCTAAAGCAGTATAGTCAGAAAAATCAGTCGAGTTCCTTTGAACCCCGAAACCATACCTTAGTTAGGGAACACAAACAAGTTCTTGTGCAATAGCTAGCAGCATTGCAATTACGAAAGAACTCTTTTTTAGCCCCCAAATGCAAATCACACTCAGTATGTTTAGGAAAGGAATGAGGAAACGAAGTCCCTCCAGCCTGTCACACTCCCAGTGTTACGACAACCTGCACCAGATTATATTATGAGGGTTGTTCTTTTGCTGCAGCAACCCCATCCAATATCAGGGCCTGTGGTAGTGTAATCAGTCAATCTGGTTTGTACGTACAATGTATTGTCATTCTGACGAGGAACATTACAACGAGGAGGAAGAAGCTGATGAATAATTTCATTGGCGACCCTCGGTATCTTTTTGAAAGCTTCTACTTATATAACATATTTCTAGTAAGTAAAATGACATCATGGCTGGGTATTATCAAATATAACTACCACTATTTTTCGAAAATAGTTACCATAGGAATGTAAATTTGGATTATAACGTCAAAAATCAGTACATTCTTATGTATGCATCAAGAGACCCCTATTGTGTATAACGCTCATAGCTCTGCAAAGGTCAGCAGGTAGGAATGCTTCATTTATGTATAGAATAACCTAAAACTACCTTAATTAAAAAAGCTTAATACCCCGAAGCACACCCCAGCTAGAGGTCTGCTGGACTACTATAGTCTATTCACTTAAGCTGGATTCTTGGGAGCTGTTTGATGCCTACCCGAGTATGTAAGGACGTCGCTGATTGGCTGATGCACTCGGGCTGGGTGGTAATGGTGGTGGTATTTTGCCTCGCCGCTGACCAACACCCTTGCGTTGCTTCCGACTCTATTCACTTAAGCTGGATTCTTTGGAGCTGTTTGATGCCTACCCGAGTATGTAAGGACGTCGCTGATTGGCTGATGCACTCGGGCTGAGTAGTGATGGTGGTGGTATTTTGCCTCGCCGCTAAACAACACCCTTGCGTTGCTTCAGAAAAATATTCATATTTCTTTGCTTTACTCACCTCTTACACAAGATAGGCCTATTTTGTTTGCATCAGTGAATCAGGCAGTAATTGTTCAACAATAACGCGCTATTCATAACTCAATCGGGAAAAAAATAAAGTCATGACTGAGTATCACAAGAGTAGGCTGCTTTTCAAGTTTTCAGGGCATTGAAATGTTGTACTCCTACCCAATATTACCAAGCTACCAGAAAATATTTAGGAACCCTAAACCTACTGTCGTGTTCATGATACATTGCTGCATATCATGAACATAACAAAATACAGTAAGACTACACCAATATGAAAATAATTGAAGGTAAGTAAAATAGTATATAAGCATTTTGTCTTGCTTTTTTTGCTTCAACTCCAACTTCAACTTCAACTTAAAAAAAGTAGGTGGTCAAAATGGCTAAGAAAGTAAAACTACTGCAAACTGGCGCCGTGACGGGTGAGCCTCTGGTAGCTCTCGTGAGAATTCATCTTTCCTGTATAGAGCAATTGCTCAACCGTCACGGCAGTAGTTTGCAGCAGTTTTAATTTCTTAGCAGTTTTGACCACCTACTTTTTTCCTTATTGGTACATGCTACATACCAATATAATCGGAAATGTGTGGGGATTTTGAAACAGTGATTGAAAATGTAATGCGAGTAAAACTTATGGAGTTACAGTGAGTTGAAGCAAAAAAGCAAGACAAAATGTTTATACACTATTTTACTTACCTTCAATTATTTTAATTTTGGTGTAGTCTTACTGTATTTTTTTATGCTCATGATATGCAGCAATGTATCATGAACACGATGGTAGGTTCAGTGTTCCTAAATATCATCTGGTAGCTTGGTAATAACGGGTAGGAGTACATTTCAATGCACTGAAAACTTGAAAAGCATGCCTACTCTTGTAATACTCAATCATGACTTTATTTTTGTCCGTATTGAGTTATGAATAGCGTGTTATTATTGAAAAATCACTGCCTGATTCACTGATACAAACAAAATAGGTCTATCTTGTGTAAGAGGTGAGTAAAGCAAAGAAATAGGAACATTTTTCTGAGGCAACGCAAGGGTGTTTGGTAGCGGCGAGGCAACATACCACCACCATCACCACCCAGCCCGAGTGCATCAGCCAATCAGCGACGTCCTTACATACTCGGGTAGGCATCGAACAGCTCCCAGCCCAGGAATCCAGCTTATATAATATTATTAAGTGAATAATCTCAGCGTTTCTCAACTGGGGTTCCCAGGAACCCTAGGGTTTCGCGAGAAACTGATTGGTTTTTTTTTTTTTTTTTTTTTTACACCACAAATGACTGGCCAAGAGCAAAAAAAAAAGTGGTAGCACAAAGCCCGCTTAATTGCCAGTCCCTAAAAAGAAGATAGTAAGAAAATAAAGAAAGGGGGGTGGGCCAATTTAGTTCGGGAAGTGTCTTGTTACTTTTCTCTTGAAAAGATTTAAGTCGTAGGAAGGTGGAAAAATAGATAGAAACAGGAAGAGAGTTACAGAGTTTAACAGTGAAAGGGATGAAAGAGTAAAGATACTGATTAACTCTTGCATTAGGAAGATGGACATAATAGGGAAGAGAATGAGTAGAAAGTCTTGTGCAGCGAGACCGTGGGAGGGGGGTAGGCATGCAGTTAGCAAGTTCAGAAGAACAGTGAGCATGAAAATAACGGTAGAAGATAGCAAGAGAAGCAACATTGCAGCGGTGATTTAAAGATTGAAGACAATCAGTCAGAAGAAGGGAGTTGATGAGACGAAAAGCTTTTGACTCAACCCTATTTAGGAGAGTTGTATGAATGGATCCCCCCAAACATGTTAGACATACTCCATACATGGGCGGATAAGACCCCTGTACAGAGCAAACTGGGAGGGAGAAAAAAATGGACGCAAACGCCACAGGACACCTAACTTCTTAGAAGCTGCTTTAGCAAGAGAAGATATGTGAGATTTCCAGTTCAGGCCTTTAGTAAAGCACAGTCCAAAAATGTTCATTGTAGTAGGAGATATTTGATTGTCATTGAAGAAGAGTTAGACTTAGAAGATCATTAATGAATAATAGAAAGAAAGTGGGTGATAGGACAAAACCCTGAAGAACACCACTATTGATAGACTTAAGAGAAGAACAATGTCTGTCTACAGTAGGCTAATGAGTAGGTGTCTGCAAATAGGCTAATCATATGTAAATGCATTTTTTTTTCATTTTTGTGTTTAAATTTCATATTCGTAATTTTACTATACACGTACGGCATATTCTTGGAACATTCTTGGGTATTATAATAAAGTCTTCAACCTGTTACATCATTAGAAAGTATAATAATCATAGGGAAAATATTTAGCAACGTCTTTACGGCGCCAGTGTGAAACCGCCTTTAGTGGTCGGTGGACAGTAGCTGTACGTGACGAATTAAGTATGTATATGTGTACCAAAAGACAACCACAGGTTTCACATTAAAGAAGCAAATTTCATTATCTAAATTCGCTTTGAAAATAACATTTCCTTGACCCACATATTTGTTCGTATGACATTTTGCCTTCATTTATCTTATGTCTTTTCAACATTATCAATAAACGATTAAGTTATTGTTAAAAGTTATTATTTGTTTTCGTTTTGTTTATATGTGTTATGAGTTTGGTTATTTATGTTTATTGTTTTGTGTTTACAGATATGGTTGATTTTTTTTGTGTGTGAATGAAAACGTATGAGGTCTCTTGAACAAATAGTTTGATTTCAGTTCTGCATTTTTTTTTTTTTTTTGCATTGTGAAAAACTTAAGAAAAACGTAACTTATTTATTGCTTAAACCAGTTATCAGAAGAAAAAAAAAAAAATCCTTATGAACTTTAAGTTTATAAAAGAGAAAGAAAGGTATTAATAATAATTTGTAAGAATTTTTATATAGGGGTTCCCTGAGACATGAACATTATTGCAAGGGTTCCACAAGGGTAATAAGGTTGAGAAACGCTGGTTCAATAGACTATAGGTACACCACCCTGTACACCATCTTTACTGGTGACTACCCGGCCTCCAACGCCGGGGTCAACCTTCAGTACGCCGACGACGTCTCCCAGGTTGTCTTTCATCCAGGAAGGTCGAGCGCGGTGCTGAATGCCCGCACCGCGAGATAGATAGCCAGGATCAGCTTCTTCGAGGAGGATTGGAGAATTAGGACCAACATGGCCAAGTTTGCTGTCGTTCCACTGGCTACCCGGAATCCTGCACCACTCTTGGTTGACGGCGCAGCTGTCGTCTTCCGGTCGTGTAGGTCCATGCTCGGGCTGCGAGTCTCGACCCATGCATGGATAATTGGATATTGGATACGCGGCCCATGTTACAACCAGAGTTCAGAAAGGCAGAGCGGCCCTTACGGCTGGCTCTGTCTCGATTCCGGGATCACGACACTGGTCTGAAACTCTGAAACTCCACCTCGTCAAGAAGCTGGTCCTCCCTGTCCTCACCTACCCACCCATCCCCATGCACACCCAGAGTAGGAGCTCCACCAGCAGACTGCAGCGGGTCCAGAATGCAGCCCTCCGCTTCGCTGTCAACCATAGGTGGGATGACTTCGTTACGATGGAGTCCCTCCACGAGGCCACAGGTCTCACGACCATAAACAAATACATGGCCAAGCAGGTTTGTCAGCGAATGAGCGATGGAGGCTGGGTTTAGTTTAGGGCCCTGCAGGAGCTGCACGAGATGGCGCCTGACCGCGCGCACGCCTGGTTCCCGCGGAGCCTTTTAGAGCTCCAGCGTAACCCGGACCCAGAACCGCGGTATAGGTAAATTTTGCGACACCCATAATAACTTTCAACTTGTGTGTTTTATAAAAGAAAGGGAAAAAAAAACGAAAAAAAACCCTATTTTGTGTAATCTCTTATATCATGTACTATTGTTTCCCTTATGTAAATATGTGTTCTGTTTTGTATGTCTGTTTCTGCCTTTTATAGGCGCTTTAAAATCATGTATATAGGTAATTGTCTTTTGTAAATATGTGTTCCTCTTTGTATGTTTATTTTTTGCCTTTTATAGGCGCTTCAAAGTCACGTATTTTCTCCCTTGTATATTATGTCTTTCTATATGTTATGTAGCTTTGTGTCAATGGTAACCGTTCCTTTATATGTTTCACTGTAACTGTATCCCTCCTTATCTTCATCATTGTCCCTCATATGGGCCTTATGCCGTCTCCCACTAACTGTCTATAACTAATGGGCAGCCCCTTATGAGCTGCGTGGCTTTGTTTGGTTTTTGTTTGTGTGCCCATCAGGCTTCGATGTAAATTTTTATTTATAATTTTTGTGTGTTTTTGGTATACCTATATATACTTATGAATTGTTAATGTAAAAAAACAGCAAGTCGGTTCGCCCGGCAACTTTGTTTCCTTATTCTGTATTTATGTTTTTCTGTACTTTGTATACTTGTTCCCCCCCTTTTTATAATTCCCCCCCCCCCTTTTCTCAATAAACTTGCAAACTTGTTATAGGTACACCACCCTCAACCTAGAACGCTGGGCACACTCGTGAATGTCTTTAGTTGTTCACGATGCACCATATTCAACCTACTCGTATAACATACAGTACACTCGTAGGTGTAGTACAAGACCGCGGTTCACATCCCTTACCTATAGAATATAATAACGTGTAAGGAAGGAGATAACACCTGTGTAGCCTGCCCTTCAAGCCCCAACCCCACACTAAGCCAACAGCAAACACATAAACAGCACCTACCAGTGCTCTGACCGCTGACCACTACATCACAGAGGCGATTATATGTAATACTATTCCTAAAGCTGCACGCTTGGAACCTTCAAATCATGTATACATACATATATCAACAATTAATGTATGTATAGGGCGGGGGGCCTGTAACGGCTCCGTGATTTACATCAAATTATCACCACAAACAGTCCCCGCCGAATACATAATTTCGAATGTTCACCGCCTGGTCGATGGAGGGAGGGTTCTGACCCATGACAGCAGACCCATTGCCTATCGACCCCGATAAGGCCACCTTCGTGACTCTCTAATCATAAGAACCAACTCGCTTTTCAAATTTATAATACTGCCCGAATGTAAATGTAATATACTGACCGAGATAGTAGATTTATACGGTATGAAACAAATCATGTTCATCCCTGTATCCATAAACCTCTTCAATGCTTTAATTAAATGCCAGATTAATGGTCACCAAAGCAAGGTTTGTTGGTCTTCACTCTCGTACTACGGTAAGTGTGCCAGCGAAAGACCTTATGTGAATTAATGTACGTCTCTCGTTGTAGTCCAGTCAAAATATGACCTGAACCCCTCTCACCCCAAACAAATTGCAAGAAATTGTTTTATTGCATTATTTTGTTGTTTCAACTGTAAATAACGATACAACAAAATTTATCAAAATTGGGTTACCGAAAATGGGTCAAAATGGCGTCATGCTTGATGACCGCCTCTGCCACTAGAAACACCTAATATTCCAGTTAGGAAGGCGGTTAGCGCTTCCGTACTTTGATAAGTGTTCATTTCAGTGAACAAGTGACTTTGGAAAAGTCTAAAAAACAATAACCCCATTATTCTGGGCTCTCAAAAAGATTATAGGCGCAGTCATAATGTCGTGACGTCATCCTGCAATGACGTCAATTTGGTTGGTACATGCATTGAGTTCATTTATTGTTTTCATTCAGCCATTCCAGATTTTAGATTTTATTAACATTAATTTCTTTTGCATTTCAGAGCATGAGAAGATGGCAAGTCGAGGAAATTGTCCTTTATGTGGCAGTGAGATAGATGGTGAAACGGTGGTGATTGGTGAAAAGGGGGCTGAAGGAATCAACAAGGCCAGCATCGACAGAGGCGACAGTATCGTGGTAGTTGCTGGTACCGAGGTGCATAAAAGATGCAGAGTGAGCTATATTAACAAGAAGCAAATATACTTGTTCAAGAAAGCCAAGCTACAACCACCTCAACCTGTCAAACGGAGTGCGCGTGTTTCTGTCGGACCTTTCAACAGTAAATCGCACTGTTTGTTCTGTGGCAATGAGATAATAAAATCACCCGGTAGTGCCGATTTTGATGAATTCAGCTGTGTCAAAACAGATTCATTCGTGGAGACAACCCTCTCACATTGTAAGGATCGTAATGATGACTGGGCATTCACTGTTCGTGGTAGAATAGAGTATTTCGGAAAGGACCTCCACGCTGCTGATTGTGTGTACCATCGGTCATGTGACATCCATTTTCGCACGAAACGGGCCATTCCTTTGCATTACAGAGATGGTCCAACTGTAAAGAAGCCACGAAAGGTTGGAAGACCGAAGGACTCTGACCAAGAGCAAGCCTTCATCGGAATGTGCTCGTTCTTAGAAGAAAATGATGAGGAACAATTGACAGTGGATGATCTTGCTAAGAAAATGGCAGAATATCTGGTTCAGCCAGATTCCATGGCCTATGGCAACCAGTACCTCAAATCCAAACTGGTTAAGCATTATGGGGAATCTATATTCATTGCCGAGCAAGAGGGGTTACATGATATCGTAACATTTCGTGAGAAAAATAGTAGAATTCTGAGAGACTATTTTAGCCAGCCAGAAAATGATGAAGAGGCTCAGAAAAGAGCCATCATACAGACTGCGGCTAAACTGATCAAGAGCGACATTAAGTCAATGATCACATCTTCAATCGACCAATATCCTGCTATTTCGGCGCTAGAACTACAATCTGCCCTAGAATACATTCCATCGAGCTTTCAATGCTTGCTCCAACATTTATTTGTTGGCAAAGACACTTGCAGAAAGGTGGCGAGTATTGAGCAATCTATTGTACAAGCCGTGCGCCCCAGGGCTTTGATAGTACAGCTGCAGATTGGATTAGCAGTACAGGTACACCACCACGTCAGGTCGCGATTCCTGGTCGACAGCCTCTCAGCCATGGGTTTCTGCTCTTCATACTCAGAGGTCCAGAGATTTGAGGAAAACGCTGCTACCTATACTGCTCTGGATTTACTGGGCGATGGCGACATAGAAGGACCAGATTCGGCACTGATGTTTGCAGCTGATTATGTTGACCACAACATCATGACACTAGATGGGAAGGGTACATTTCACGGAATGGGGATGCTTGCAGCCATAACTCCAGGGAGGCAAGTCCGCCAAACAATCCTTAGAAGCCGGATTGAAGATCTGAAGATTGTTGAACTGACTGAAGTTGATGTAAAGGAATACCGGTTCACGAAATATGCCCGTGACAACATCAAGTTTGATCCTCTGCCATTCCTTGAAGCTGCTGATCAAAAGATTGACCTACTGTGGGGGATGTCCCTACGCTTCAAACAACCTGCGCCAAACAGGAATGGCATGATGCATCCGTTGCATAAGGACTGCAGTCATCCAGGGCAGTCCTCTGTGGTATTCCTTCCAATCATTGACATGTATTCTGGGGACAAGTCATGCATCTTCTCTACCCTTCAGTACCTTTGCAAAATTGCAGATGATCACAAGTCCCCGGCAGTTGTGACATTTGACCAGCCACTGTACTGGAAAGCGTCCCAAATCAAACATGAGGTGCCTGCAGACAGTCCGGTTCGAGATGTGGTGTTGCTGCTGGGATGCTTCCACACTCTAATGAATCTTCTGGGTGCGATAGAAACGTTGATGGATCGAAGTGGAATCAACGAAATCCTGGGAACCATCTATGGCGAGAATGCAGTACAGCACATCTTGTCAGGAAAGGCAGTTCAGCGTGCTATCCGTGGTCATCTGTTCCTTGATCAGTGTCTCACACAACAGGTTGTAGACAGGATCATTTGTGACGACCCTGATTTTGCAAAACTTGTGAATGAAATTGAAGAGCTGTATATGCAAACACTGACAGGGGACACAACACTGGATTCGCTCATCTCATCTGTCTGTCTCACTACTATTGACCAAGTCTTGTCTACCAAGAGAAATGAATTCTCAACTCATTCTAAAATAAGCAAACTCTGGCTCAGTTACCAACAGATGCTAGGCGTTGTCAGGGAGCTTATCAAGGCTGGTCGCACAGGATCCTGGGTTATGCACCTCCACGCCATCGCTGATTGTTTGCCCATATTCGCCGCAGCTGGACATGCAAACTACTTAAAATCGGCCTACCTTTACCTCCAGTCCATGCAAAAACTAGAACAGGACCACCCATCCGTCTTTCATAGGTTTATGAATGGCTTGCATGTCATCAGGCGTACTGATCAGTACTGGGCTGGCCTTGGATGTGACCTGGTTATCGAGCAAGCTCTTATGAGATCCCTCAAAACTACAGGTGGACTCACACGAGGAAGTGGAATGTCCGACCATCAAAGGGCCCTGTGGACCATGTCTGTGCCAGTTTCTTCAACGTACAGTGAGGCAATGTAGATTTTCACAGGCAAGAGCTTCGTCACCAGTGAGCAACATAAGGAGGCAACAGGGTCAAGGGTGAGAAGAGATCATGAAGACCTGGAGAAAATTGCAGACAAACTACAAGCATTTTCTCCTTTTGCTGATGAAGCATCTTTGCACAATATTATAACAGGTGTAAACGGAAATGAGGATGTGAACGTCCATGACTTGTTTACTATCGGCAAGGAAACACTAGCAAAAATGGAAGGACAGTCGGTGTTTTCCTTTTCATACAGAAGGAATATGAAGGCAAAGGCCTTGGCATCAGCGTCGACAATCAGAATTGCCGAAGATTATTGCCTATTAGAGCAATAGACTCAGCTTTGTTGTTCCAAGGGTTTCTCGTAGTGTCTCAAACTGCAGAACTTTCACTCGATGAGATCATGAACTACGAACTTTCGCCTTATCCTCAAGCACTCTTTGAAGCAAAACAGGTCTTACGGAAGGCAGACAAATCACAACTGATGCACGTTCTTAAAGCCCATGTCACAGCCATTTCGGATGAAGCGGTCCTGGAGACTGATCCTGAAGCAGAACACAATGTCTTAGATGGAGGTTCCCTTCTTCGTCGGCTGAAGTGGTCTGATGGAAGGACCTACACCTCCATTGCCAACGACTATGCAGCATTCACTGTGAAACACTATGGCAAGGGTACGGTAGTCTTCAATGGTTACAGTGGTGGTCCAAGTACGAAGGACAATACACATCAGCGACGGGGACAAAATCGTGAAGGTCATAAGGTGAATATCACTGAAACAACCAAATTCACTGGAAAGATGGAGGATTTCCTTTCCAATAACGAGAACAAACAGACACTGATTCATATGATTGCCGATCGCATAAAAATCAGAGGATGTCATGTGATACATGCTATGGGAGATGCTGACATGGACATTGTGAGGACAGCAGTATCAATGTCATCTGAAAAAACTACCGCGCTCATAGGCGAGGACACGGATTTGTTAGTGCTACTGCTTCATTACGCATCTCCAAGCGATGGTACAAAGCTCTACTTCCGCTCAGATAAAAGGAGTCCTACTGTAGTGTATGACATAACGGTCATAAAGCAGGTTCTAGGTAGCGAGATCTGTCAAAGTCTGCTGTTTCTGCATGCGTTCACAGGATGCGACACCACTTCCAGGATATTTGGAATTGGAAAGCAGTCTGCTCTGCAAAAGCTGATAAAAGGTGATCCAATCCTGCAAAGTTGTGCAAAGATCTTTAGTACACCTGGACAAGACATGGATGTTATTGTAAACACTGGGTGTGCACTCATGGTGTCTCTGTTCAATGGCAAACTTGGGGACAACCTATCTGCTGTCAGATACACCCGTCTTTGCAAAAAAGTGAGTGCGGCCAAAAGCTTTGTGACACCCGAACGACTGCCTCCATCATCTTCGGCTACAAAGTATCATTCTCTGAGAAGCTATCTCCAGGTAATGCAATGAATGGGCAAGGGTGAGGATATTGACGTCACTAAATGGGGGTGGAGCCTACAAACCAATAGACTAGTTCCAGTGATGATGGACACTGCACCCGCACCAGAAACACTCCTGAAAATGATTCACTGCAGCTGTTCCGGTGTTTGCAACACACACCATTGTACTTGCCGAAGGCATGGACTAGTCTGTTCTCAAGCATGTGGACAATGCCAAAATGGCCATTGTTACAACACGCGTCAAGATCCATTATCAGATGATGAAGGGGAAATGTGAAATATGGAAATATGAAGCATTGGTCGCCATCTTTGTATGACGCCATTTTGACCCATTTCCGGTAACCCAATTTTGGTAAACTTTTGCTGTATTGTTGTTCACACATTAAAGAACAAATAAACACCATAAAACAATTTCTTGCAATTATTTTAGGGTTGTTGGCTACTTTGACTAGACTATTGAGAAATGCTGCACATGTGTTGGGCTTGGTGTTCGTTTACTATCTTACGGCGACATTGCCCCGCTTGGAAACTGGAGAAAGAGGTCTGCGTAATCAAAACATTTCGTACATACGTATCGTATCATTATCGAATCGAATCGTACATTCGTATCATACGTACATCTCGTATGTACCATACGTACATCATGTACGTAGCATCTCGTGTACCTTGACGAGTGGAAGCGAGTGAGGAAGGTCCATGCCTCGCTGTCTCCAAAAGTTTAATTTGTGCCTAACTCGCAGACCTGCCTAGAGATGAACCTTGTCTCTGTCTAAAAACTCTAAACCATCCCCAGTTTCTTCCTCGTAACTTTTGAACACCACAACCATGCAAGTATCGCAATCAGCTATTACTACAAATTATTCCATTGATGTAATTTCTCCCACTAAGAGAGAAAATACTAAAAGTAGAGTAATTGAAAACATACGGTCTTGGATAGCCTTTTCATATCGCTGTCGCTTCACTGCCCTAGAAGAGATCATACGTTTTTTCCTTCTCGACTTCCTCCAGAGTTACCAAATAATGAATAGATCATATAGATGAAAGGATGTACGTCTGTTCCGGCAAGGTCCTCCATCCTCACCCACAACCCGCAAGTAGTTGCAAAAGTTAAAGTACAAAAAGACACAGCCGCGTTTCTTACGAAACACAGCCGCCTCCATAATTCATGAGCAAAAAAGTTCAACATGTTACACTGGAACTGTAGAAGTGTCCAGAATAAAGATCTTTCACGCACTTTCTGTGAACATATGTAGGCAGGCCGTTCGTTTGTGAAAAGGAGATGAGCCTCGAGAACGAACCATATCTCTCAGTATTAGAAGACTTCCATCAGAAGTGACAACTTTAAATATATAAGAAGTGATAAATTCTTCGATAACCTCAAATATAACTATCAAATGCAAAATAAGTTGTTAACTGAAGTACAACAGGAAAAGGATTTAAGTGTTATAATAATCATTATAACATGTATATAATAATAATCATGTTGTAATGGATCATTAGTAATGATCTTAAAACGAGTACACATTGCTTAGCTGTTAGTAAAAAGGCAAATGTGATGCTGGGCTTCATTAAACGCAGCTTTGAACATAAAACCCCTAAAGTAATGACACTATTATACACGTCTTTGGTTAGGCCGCACTTAGAATATGTGTTCAATTCGTATTGCCGTGTTTCGTAAGAGATGAAGCCAAATTGGAATAAGTTCAAAGAAGAGCAACCAAACTGATTCCATCTCTGCGAAATTCATTTTATGAAGAGAAACTGCGGAAACTTAATGTGTTTTCCTTAAAGGATCGCAGAATCCATGGGGACTTGATATAAACTTTTAAGATCCTTAAAGGATTTCATATGATTAATCATGAGAACTATTCCAGGTTTCTCCTCAAGTGACAACAAAAAACAGCGGTTTAAAACTGAATGGTTAACGTTTCATCACAGATCTACGTAACTATTATTTCAATGTTAGAGTTGTTAATCGATTGAACAAATTACCAGCAAATGTTGTCGAAGCCAGCTCAATAACTTCATTTAAAAACAGACTGGACGCGTACTGCAAAGTACGTAAATGGGTGTTGACATTGCCATGCGAAGTAATATTTTATCGTCCCCCGGATCGATTACTGTTAGTGAAAGTTGTAGTTAGCATACTTCATATCCTATCATTCTCACTACGAAACTTCCGTGTTCATATCTTCTTTAGGGGCATGGTATCCTTTTCCACGTCCTGTCCCTCCCTGTCCCTGTCCTCTTACATGTAGTTTATAGTTAGTATTGTAGTTTAGTAGATACCCTCGTTATAGACAAATAAGACTCCTGCTATCTGTTATTTCTATGTATTCTTATGTATCAGTAGCTATCCCGCCTTCACTGGGATAGGCCGTGCTCCGCCCAGTCGCTCTTTCTCTTAGTCTCCAGTTTTTTAGTGATCTAGGGGAACATGGTTGCGTCGGTGTTGTTGTTGCGTGGTGGTGGTTGTTGAGTGGAGTTGAGTGAGGGTGTTTTCAGTGCTAAGAATGGTGTAGAGGGTACGGGTGTTGAGTTCCAGTGTGGTTGAGAGTTAGAGCAATGTGCGGGTTTAGTGTGACGACGGTACAAAGGGGAGAGGGGTCGGGATCCTTAAGCGCTAGAGGGGATGAGGATGTAAGGGAGATCAGTGGGTTAGTTGAGAGAGGAGTGGTGGCCGAGGTCGTGGTGCAGGGAGTGAGCGTGGTGAGTGGGCGCAGTGAGCAGTGCAGTGCAGGATGTAGTGGAGTTCTGGAATCAGTCCTTAAGGAGATTGCCGAATTGAAGAGTGTAGCGAAGAACCAAGAGAAGGAGATTTGAGCTCTTAAAAGTTGGGTTCTTAGTTCAGACAGTTTACTTAGTGGGGTATCTGAAGGTGGCTTACCTATTAAGGCACCTGAAGATGGTGGATGGAAGGTAGTAGAGCGAGGAGGGTCTCGTTTGAGGCTGAGGAAGGACACCCCTGATCAGGTAGATTGCAGGAATTCCTTTTTAGGCACTTTCGGGACTGCAGGAGGAGGAAGAGGAGGTAAAGGACAAAAGGATAGACGATACATCCCTACCCAAAGGAAAATGTTTGGTTATTGGGGAGAGTCAGGTTAGATTCCTTGAAAGGACTTTTGTGACAGAGATAAGTAGCGTAGGAAACGGGTGTGTTTCCCAAGGGCGGAGAAAGGTCATGCTGGTGATAAGATAAAGGCGTGCATGGCAAGTGCAGGGACCAATCCCATCGTTTGCCTGAGCGCGGGAGGAAACGACGTTGACCGTTTAAGGAATGAAGAACTGCTGCGGCGGTTCAAGGAGGCTTTAGGTAAGGTTAGAAACAGGGGTAGGGTCCCTGTGGTGTGTGGTGTCCTACCGAGGTGCCCTGGGGTTTACCTTTCGCGAAGAGGGGTTCAGATCTTATCTGAATCCCTTGAACGGGAAGTAGGTGCATTGCAAAGGTTTTTTCAGATAGGCAGCCGAGGAATGGACACTGGAGTCAGAGGAAGGGAAACTAATGACAAAGAGTGACAACTAGTTAGGGAGGGAACTGACAAATGGTTTTGGGTATAGTGTACAGGCCTCCAAACGTATGTAATGAGGATTCAGTTTTTATAGGGCAAGAAATAACCAAGGCTTGTAGAATCATAATCGATTATGCGTGGTCGGAGATATTATTCTTAGGAACATTGACTGGGATTTAAGTTTAGGAGATAATGACGCAGAGGAATTGTTAAAACTAGTTTAGGTTGACTTTCTAAAGCAAGCAATCAAGAAGCCTACTTCGGGAGACAGTTTCCTAGATTTAGTACCAACAAACAGGGAAGATTTAGTTACGGCAGTTGAAGTTGGAGGTCAGTTAGGTAATAGCGATTTTTGTGAAATTAGGTTTTGCTTAAAATGGGAAGTAGGTTCTTGAAGTGTTGATATGCATAGAGTACTTGAATTCAGTAGGGCTAATTATGCATGATTAAGAAGACACCTGGAAGGGATCAACTAGAGTCGGATGGAGGGTGAAGTGAGGTCTGATGTCAGGGCAGAGGGTGGAGTCAGTGAGGTTAGTGCTAATGAGGCTTATACATTTTTTGTTAGCAATTTAATTGCAGATCAGAAAAAATAATATTCCTTATAGGGCGATAAGATCAAGGAAAAACGATCCCACATGGATGACTGCGAGTATAAACCACAACATAGGACTAAAAATGGCCATGTACAAGAGGGTTAAGGCAGAACAGGTGAGTAGAAATCAGTTTAATGTGATGGCTAGGAGAGAAAAGTAGTTAACACGAACAGCAAAAAAAACTATGAGAATATGGTTGCTGGCCAGGCAAAGACGACCCTAATGGATTTTTTTAGGTCTATAAAACAAAAACTAGGGAATTGGTGGGTCCGTCAAAAATAGGTCCGGGGGAGATTGTAAGTTCTGGTGAGGAAATGTGTAAAGTTTTAAATGATTATTTCTGAAGTGTTTTTACTCAAGAGGACAAGCAAATGGTACCTGATAGTGAACAGATGTTTAGAGTAAGGATGAGGAGAAACTAAAAGATATTGCGATAACTCCTTAAATGGTGAGAGGGTGTAGATATAATGAAGAAGTTTAAGTCGCCAGGACCAAATTAAGTTTATCGCAGGATATTAAAATAATGCAAAGAGGTTGTTAGTGAATCGTTAGTGCACATATTTAGGAAATCGGTTGATTTAGGGGAAGTGCCGTTGATGTGGAAGAGAGGTGATGTAGTTCCCATTTTAAGAAGGGTGATAGAGGATTAATGTAAAATATCGACCTGTTAGTCTGACTTCAGTGTTTGGTAAATTATTAGTATCTGATATTGCAAAAAACATTAGAGAGCAATTAGAAAAGCATAGTTTGGTAAATGATTCATGGGTTCACATGGGTTCATCAGGGGTAGATCATGTCTCACAAATTTATTGAGTTTTTATAGAAAAGTTCATGTGGCAGAAGATTATGATGATATAAGATAAGATACTTTGATCCTATCTAGACATTTTGCAAGTACCAACTACAAGGTTATTGACTATACAAAGCGCCACCACACCAGGACGAATTTGGTGGACTCGAACCGCTGACCGAATGGCGCAGGGACTCTGCAACATCAGGCCGTGATTCTACCAACCGCGCCACCCTGGCGGGTAGATTATGATGAGGATTATGATATTGTATACCTGGACTTTAGTGAGACATTCAACAAGGTACCGCATGAGAAACTCTTAAACAATGTTAAAGCACATGGAATATATGGGAAGGTTCTTCGTTGGATTATAACTTGGCTAAGTGATATGCAACAAAGGGTATTAATGGTTCTAAATCTAAATGGGGGCAGGTAACAAGTGGGGATCTACAGGGGTCTGTTTTGGGACCAATACTATTTATATTTACATCAACGACTTAGATAGTGGAATTAGCAGTGATATCAACAAGTTTGCTGATGATAGTAAGACAGGTCTATAGGATTATTAGATCACAGTCAGATGTAAACGGCTTGCAGGGAGACTTAGATAAGTTAAACGAGTGGGTAGTCAGGTGACAGATGGAATTTGATATTGGCAAGTGTAGCGTAATTCATGTTGATAGAGAAAATCCGGGTAATATATATAATATACGCAATGTATCTGAAAACATCAGAAGGGGAGAAATAGTTGGGTGTGCGGGGAAGCTCAGACCTCCGTCATAGGAAACAATGTATTGAGGCTAGAAATCGAGCTAATAAGATTTTAGGATTCATTGCCAGGAACTACTGCACGTCTTTTACGTCTACTGCACGTCTACTGCACGTCTTCTAAAAGTAGACGTGCTGAAGTTATTATATGGCTTTACTTGGCTCTAGTCAGAATTCACCTAGACTATGCGGTATAGTTTTGGTCCCCGTATTACAGGATGGATATATATAGCATTGTTATAATCAGTCGGACAGAAGGATGACTAAAATGATACAGGGGATGCGTAACTTTAGTTATGAGAGGAGATTGAAGCTATTATTAAATTTACACTCACTCGAGAGGCGTCGAGTAAAGGGCGATCTAAAAAGTCTTAAAGGGATGCAATAAAGGAAAAGTTTTTATGACTAGTAAACAGGGTAAAACAAGAAGTAACGGAAACAAACTGGTAAAACGTATATATAAAAAAAATAGAGAAATTGGTTCACCAATAGCGTGGTAACTTATTGGAATGGTTTCAGTCATCAGGTAGTTAGTGCGGAGTAAATAGGGAGTTTTAAAAGGAGGCTGGACAATTTCATGGATGGGGATGAAAGGTTGATGTAGGTATAGACCGAGGGCCCAGATCAATTAATTATTCATGTGAACGACGGCAATGTGTTTGTCATCATGAATATCAAGATTGACCCTCAGACATTAAATTTCAGCATTGCTGCCGGAGCGCAGCCGGGGCTTTAACCCTTAAATACCCCATATAGAAGGGTCAAAAATGATAATTATTCATGCAAAAACGCCAAGGTTCGAAATAGTATAAACTAATATGCTGAAGTCTCCTGACCAGTATATAAAAAACGACAGCAATTTTGGGTGGGGCTGTGCCCCTGACAGCAAGCCCCACACTTTGGTCAAAAATGACATTTATTCATGCGAAAAGCGCCAAGGCTGGCAATGGTCTCAAATTGTTCCGAAGAGTTCAATCAATCAATCACTGGGGGCATACGCCGTGGGGCGCGTCGCTTCGCCCACCCTACGACGCCACTCCCGGGGGTCACCACGCGTGAGTCCCCATGCAGGCTCCTTTCCCATAACAAGCAGCTCCCGACAAGAAACATCAACTTGCCCCAGCCACGAACCTTGTGGGCGCCCCCTTGGCCTCCTCCACGCCGGATTGTCTCTTACAGATACAACCCGATGGGAAGGATCGGTTTCAGGGTAGCGTGCCACATGCCCATATAGCCTAAGTTGGCGCTGACGGACTATGCAGGTAATAGGCCTCGATTCAGTCTCACGGTGCAATCGCTGATTTGACACGTAATCCTCCCAGCGATACCCCATGATTCTGCGAAGACACTTATTACCAAAGGCATCGGTTCGTCTCTTCAAGTCGCTATTTAGTGTCCATGTCTCACAACCATAGAGTAAGACAGGGATCACAAGCGACTTGAAGATCCGGATCTTTTTCCTCCTGCACAGGTACCGACAACGCCAAATACTCCTGCTCAGCGAGTCCATAACACCGTGGGCTATGCAAATCCGCCGTAAGACTTATTGACGTGACCCACCGTCATTATGGACTGCGCTACCAAGGTATGTAAAACTTTCCAAGATCGCAATGTCCTCGCCGCACGCATGAACAGACTGTACTGTTTCATCTAGTAAGCCTCCAAACACCTGGACCTTGGTATTAAGCCAGGAGACCTCAAGTCCCAAAGGCTTTGCTCCCTCGTGCAACGCCTCGAGAGCCATCACCAGGACCTCCAGCGATTCAGCAAAGATTACTGCATCATCGGCAAGAACAAGATCAGTGATCTTGATGTTGCCGAGGGATGCTCCACAATCACTTTGATCTACAACTTTACCCAATACCCAGTCCATACAAGTGTTGAAAAGTGATGGGGCAAGGACGCACACTTGCCTCACTCCTGTATTAACAGGAAAAAAGCTGAATACACCTCCCCCACACTTCACAGCACTCTCAGTCCCATAATACAGACCAGTCATCAAACCAATAGTCCTTGCAGGAATCCCGCGAAGTCGCAGAAGATCCCAGAGTGACTCACGATGCACTGAGTCAAACGCCTTCTTGAGATCAACATAGGCTGCAAGCATCCCTTGTCGAAACTCACGTCGGCGTTCCACCAGGACACGAAGCGCTAGGATACGGTCCGTTGTTGACTTACCAGGCGTGAACCCAGACTGCTGAGGTCTCTGATGCTATAGCAGATGACTGCGGATCCGCGTCAGCAATAGATGGGCAAGCACCTTGCCTGGCACGCTGAGCAGTGTAATACCGCGGTAATTGTTGCAGTCCTGACGGTCCCCTTTCCCTTTCCAGATACATACGACCAGCCCCCTTTTCCAGTCAGGAGGAATGGTACCTGATTGTCACACGGCAGTCAGGACAGCATGCAACCCGCGGATCATGGCCTCACCCCCAGCTTTGAGGAGCTCCGCAATGATATTACAAATTCCAGCTAAGAGATACCTGTACATTAAAAATGCACATAGAAAGCAATTTTGGGTGAGGCTTTGCCCCCGACAGCAACCCTCCCCCATCCCCTGTTCAAAAATGACATTTATTCATGCGAAAAGCGCCAAGGCTAAAAATCGTCTCAAATTGTTCCCCAAACAGCTACATATATGTAGCTGTTTTCAGGTATATTTCGGTGTATTTCGGTATATTTCGGTATAAAGAGATACCTGTTTTTGAGGCATTGAACAAACCAAAGTTTGCTTTGCCCCAATCATAAATTATACATAAACCTGAAGCTAGGCGGTCTGTTGCATCTCTCCGTGAATCACTTAGTTCCTGCTGAGTTGGACGTCTAATGGACAAAGTTGAAAAATGCAGGGTAGAATTATCAGCGTAGGAGTGGATAGGGCTTTGAGTTAGACTTAGAAGATCATTAATTCAATTCAATTCAATTCAATTTGTATATTCAGTCATTGTTATACGTAACATATACATTTGACAATATTTATATATATATATATATATATATATTTTATTTTTATTTTGGTTGGGCCCGTTAAATAGGAACATTTTAACAGGCCCCTATAAAATGTTATATACGTTTGATTAGTGAGCTAGGTGATACGGACTGACATTCAAGAATGTAATATGTATATATATATATATATATATATATATATATATATATATATATATATATATATATAGCCTATATGTATGTATATATATTTGTGTACGTGTGTATGCATGTGCAAATTTTAAAGTAAGCTTTTAGGGATATATGACTTCGTATGTGCATATAATGATTGCGTATATATATATTTTTTTGTCCATTTATATTATGTGTATGCAGTAAGTTTTCTGATTTATACCTACTTTACTTATCTATAATATACATATATATATTATATATATATATATATATATAATATATATATATATATATATATATATATATATATATATATATGTCTATGTAGTAGATAAGTAAAGTAGGGCAAATCAGAAAACTTACTGCACTTTTCTGATTTCTCCTACTTTACTTATCATACACATAGACATATATATATATATATATATATATATATATATATATATATATATATATATATATATATATATATATATATATATGTAGTAGATAAGTAAAGTAGGATAAATCAGAAAACTTACTGCATACACATAATATAAATGGACAAAAAAATATATATATACACAATCATTATATGCACATACCAAGTCATATATCCCTAAAAGCTCACTCTAAAATTTGCACATGCATACACACGTACACAAATATATATACATACATATAGGCTACATATAACACCTATGCATACACACATGCACACATACATAAACACACATGTACTTACACACTATTGCAAATAGATACATACATGCACATCTACATATACATACACACATGCACATACATACACATAAATACACGTATACTCATACAAACACACAATCATGCACAAATATACACATGACATACACATATGCGAACAGACACATAAATAAAAATTATATACACAGAGATGATTATGCGACTAAACATAAACATCCGTTGAAATTATAGCTAGTAGCTATCTAATATGTACTGTTTCATTTTAATTTTAAATCCACTTTTATTATTGGTTTGTTTTAAGGGTTTCGGGGAGTTCATTCCATGTTAAGCATCCAAATAAGTAACAAATATCTTTTTTGGCTCCAGTTTTGGACGTCAGGGTCTGATGTATACTATGTTCCTAGTATTCATGACATGTATGCTTTATGCCTGAGTAAATTAAAATATATTATTCTTCTGTAATTGATTGAACATAAATTCAACACTTTCCAGTGAATAAATGTCATAATTTTTTAGAATTTTAAAGGATTTGAATATTGGAGCAGGTTGATCATTGACGCCTACACCAGCAATTATCCTGATGATTATTTTTTGCATGATAACTAAGGAGTTCAGAGTTGTTCTTTTAGCCATCCCCCAGACTACATTACAATACTGTAGATATGGATAAATCAATTTGTAGTACAATGAAGTAAGAATCTTTGTAGGCAACAAAGGTTTGATTTAGAGTAATATTCCAGAAGATTTAGCTTAGAAGTTTATTTATTTTGTGGTTGAAATGGTCTATCCACGAAAGCTTTTGGTCAATGTAAATGCCAAGGTATTTAGTATAACAGGTTTTGAGAATAGTATTGTTACACAATTCAATATTTAAATTATTGTTTACTATCTTATTCCCAGAAATTACTAAGTAGTGTATTTTACATGTGTTGATAGATAGTTTATTAGCCAGTAACCATGTAGAAGAAAGTTCTAGTTATGAGTTTAAGGTTCTGGTAAGATATATAATATCAATATCAAAATGGATAATGTTGGTATCATTAGCAAAAAGAGTGAATTTTTAGATTTTGGAAGATTTAACAATGTCACTAATATACAAAAGAAATAAAAGAGGACCCAGAGTGGAGCCTTGAAGGACTCCTGTGATAACCTTAGAAAATTTGGAATTTGAATTATTTGATATGGTACATTGCTTAATGTCACACACATAACCTTGCAACCAATTATAACATGTATTTCTTATTTCATAGCGCTTAAGCCTTCCCAGTAGTATGTTATGATCTAAGCCTCTAAGAGTCTAAGGTGTCAAATGCTTTCCTTAGTAAAAAAGAAAACACTGATGATAAACTTGCCATTGCCCTGAGCTTGTAGTATTTTATCTATAAGCTTTGTAATGGCTACTTGTGGAGGAAAATTTTTCCTAACACCAATTTCACTATTGCTTAAAATTCCATTACTTAAAAAAAAAAAACTTAAGTCTATCAGACATGGATCGATAATAAATCTTTACTTATATAATTAAGAATATAAATAGGTCGATAATTTGTCCCATCACTTTGTTTACCCCCTTTTAAAATAGGAATAAGTTTTAGCATTCTTTAATATGTCTGGAAAAACACTTTTTTTTAAAGGAAATGTAAATTAAATTAGAGATAATGGGAGCTAAGACAGATGCATTTAGTTTTATGACTTTTATGTGAATGCCATCCAAGCCTGGAGCAGAATCCCTTAAGGTTTTGATAATTGTGGGGATTTAATCTGCTGTTGTAACTGCAGGTAAAAAATCTGGAACATTATTTGGAAAATAATAATGCATCGGAGACAAATCACATGATGGTAAAGCTCAAGCCAGTTTACTTCCAATGGTTGAAAAGTGAGTGTTTAAGTAGTTACATATCATGAAGGGGTCATTCGTTTGATTATCATCAGTATTCATTAATTCAATAGTGGAAGTATCATTCCCGTCTTATTAATTATTTCATTGATGAGTTTCCAGGTTCCTTTACTATTGCCAGAGTTAGCCTTGAATTTCGTTTTGTAATATTTTTTTAAGATTCTGTTAACAAGTTATTTTTTTTATTTCTGATATTTTTGTATTGTCTGCCATATGTAATGGGTTTTTCAAATGTGTCTTATATAAATCATGTCTTTCCTTCATTCATTTAATCAATTCAGCGGTGATCCAGGGTTTGTTTACCTGCTTGTTTTGTTTTTCTGCGCAGTTTTTAATTAAATAAGTAAAAGGGGAATAATATTATCAATAACAGAAGTTATGGCATCAGAAATGGCATTATACGAGACATTAACGTTATTGTTAATCAAAACTTCCTTAGTATCTTCCTGCATAGATTGGAAAAGATTATTCTGATTCATATTATTGTAATTTGTACATGAGAAAAAAATTCCTTTGCACAATAAGTTTCACATTTAAAAATAATTAATGGAGCAAAATGGTCACTTACATCAGATAGAAGGATGCCTACTCTTGAAACAATGTCTATGTTGTTGGACCAGATATGGTTAATGATTGTTGCACTCTGCTTGAAGACTCAAGGTTTGGTATTAGGCTTAGTTGGTATATTAGTACAGGGATAATATCCATAACTGATAAGGAGATCAATGTAAGTTTTAGTGTTCCTGTCAGAATTGAGAATGTGGGATAGTTAGATGGCAGCGCTACGCCTGGCAACCCCGAGTGGTAGCCACTGGGCGGACAGCCACACCAGACAGTCGAGTCACACCGCCGCTGGCTTGTAAAGGCGCTCACTATCGTTCCCTCTCGTTGTCACTGTAAGCTAATCTAGAATATACCTACATAAAGTGACTTGTGTTTCTGTGATCCCACTGGACTTAGACTGATCACGTTACACACGAACATGGCGCAGGGAGTCACTAGAAATGCAGTGACGGACCGTTTTTAGGGAAAAAAATAAACGCCGACAGCCATTGTGTGTCTCAGTTTCGTTTCACCACGCCCGCGTTATTGGAAGTTCTGCTTCCCTGTGTAATCACGGTGCTAAGTGCTATAGTGCACTCGGGTGTGTACAGTGTCGGGTGTGTGCAGTGTCTTGTGCTACGTTTTTGTGTAGTACAGAGTGGCTACGCCTTTGTGGGTTTGTCTTCCCCCTGCTGGCCTCCTGGTCATACGGAGAGCCAGGCGACAGACCTCCTATCGTCTAAGCAGCCAACGGTGCACTGTCGAGTCGGGCTGGGCTGGAAACGCACCCAGCACGGATACTCACTCGTTGCCGCCGCCACTTTTTTTCACTGCCACCCGTAGGATTTTATTTACCCCGACACGCTTGCACATATTCTGGATATTGGTGACTAGTGTCGCTGTATTTTTCATGTACATCCGATTCGAGCTGTTGAAGCGTTGGATAAGTTTAAAAAAAATACTTTGTACACCATTTACCATGGCAGGAACGAGAAAGAAAACGAAGCAGATGCATATCTCACCGCCCCTCTCTCCCGGGCGGCCGGATGAGAGTGGCGCTACACTTTCACTCTTACCCGTTGGTGTAGATGCCATTTCTCCACAGTCTCCCTCACGCCAGGAATGTTTTTCCACCGCCTCCACCATGGACCTGTCTGGTCTTATGCAATGGATGGAAGCACAGCGACGTGAAGATGAAAGGCAAAGGCGAGAGGAAGACAAACGGCGACGTGAGGAGGAGTCGAATCGTTTTCAGACGCTCATCACGACCCTCTTACCGCATGCGGCCTCACCCACGGCGTCTTCCATAACGGTGACGCCGCCTATGCAAGGAGCCACGGCCCCAGCACATAACAGCCGCGCCCTAACCCCCGCCCCACCCAAGGCTTCTGTTCAACCACCCCCAGTACTCCAACCTGACGTTTCTTATCAGACCTTCAGAGAATGGAGGTGGAGATGGAGAGATTACGCCACGATGGTGGATCTTCCGAGCTTGTCACAGGAGAAACAGCTCATACAGCTACGTATGTGCTTGTCCCTCGAAACGCAGCGAGTACTGGAGCACACACTACAAGTGCCCCCAGACTCCACGTCTCCTGTAGAAGAAGTACTTAACGTCCTGCAGGAGCACGTCAAGGCCCAGAGGAACGAGGCACTTCGTAGGCGGGAACTTTTCAGCTCAAGACAGATGGAAGGCGAATCGTTCGATGCCTTCTATGTTCGCCTGAAGCGGGCATCTGAAGAAGTTGACATCTGTAAGGGCAATCACCAGGAGTGCGAGGAAACCCAGCTCAAGCAGGTGATCTTGATGGGCGTTCGAGACGAAGAACTCGTCCAACGCCTCATCTCCCTTGACGCCTCATGCACTCTGCAGGATGTAGTGACGGAATGTCGGGCCTATGAGGCCGCCCGAAACACCACGTCAGCCCTGCGAGCCGCCCCCCCTACTGCTGTGAGATCCATGTCGCAGTACACAAAGGGGAAGACGGCAGCTCATAAGGCGAACACTGGTGCCCATGCCGTTACACCTCCGCCCAGCACACTGTGCAACAGCTGCGGAAAGCAGCATGCCCCGCACTCATGCCCAGCTGCCGAGTCCGTGTGCAGCTGCTGTGGACGTACGGAACATTGGTCCCACACTGTACGGTGCCCTGCTAAAAGCACCCAGTGCCGTTTGTGCGGCCGCATCGGTCACTATGACAAGTGTTGCTCCCCGAGGAAACCCAAGGGTCAGCAACGACGACACAAACAACGCCACGGCACCAGTGCTTTTCGTCCCTACTCCCCTGGCAGTCAGCCGCAAGACCCTCAACAGCGTCCGAGCAACGTCAGACGCGTGAGCTCGACTCCCCGGTCCAGTAGCAAGCGTGTTCAGCCCATCAGCGTCACAGGCACCCACGGCATTTTGTCAGCACGTCTGCAGATGCTCCCCGACACTGGCGCGGACGTTACCGTTATTGGCCTAGGACACCTACGCCACCTGGGTCTTTCCAAGCATGACCTCGAACCGCCGCCCAAGGCCAAGCGGTTCACAGCTGACGGTTCAGAGATGGCTCCCGCCTTGGGTTCATTCCAGGCCACCATCACTTTCAGCAACAGGTCGTGCTCGGCGTGGATTGACGTGCACGATGGCGTACCAACTCCTCTGATCTCGTATGAACATCTGAAGGAGCTGTCAATCATCTCACAGGAGTTCCCTAAACCGATCCTTGAGGTGAGGCACACCAACAGGATTCGCGTCGCGAGCAGTGACGAGAATGGCTACACGCCTGGTGCCACCCCTCAGCCCGGCCCCGGCCCCGCCGCTCCACCCGCCTCCACGCCATCATCGTTCCCTCTCACCGGCAACACATCCCCTTCAGAGGCTCGTGGATACTTCCTGAAGGAATTTAGCGATGTCTTGGTGACGAAGGAGACGCTATGGGCCAGTCCACTCAAGCCGATGACAGGCCCACCCATGAGGATCCACTTGAAGGAAGACGCCTCACCCTTCGCGATCCACACACCCCGTCTGATTCCCCTTGCTTACCGCGAGTCGGTGGAGCAAGAGTTGCAGTCTATGGTGGCCCAGGGTATCATTGTTCCTGCCGGCGACGACCAGTCCCCATGGTGCCATCCTCTCGTAGCCGTTGCCAAGCCCAATGGTGGTGTCCGGATCACCACCGACCTGTTTAAACTGAACAAACAGGTGTCACGTCCAGCGCATCCCTCACCCACGCCCTTCGCAGCGATCCGTAGTGTGGACCCGAAGGCACGCTTTTACTCGAAGGTAGACGCGCTGTGTGGCTACTGGCAAATTGAGCTCGCTGAGGAAGACCAGCCACTGACGACATTCATCACGCCTTACGGCCGCTTCAGGTACCGCCGCGGCCCAATGGGTTTTGCCGCTACTGGAGACGCTTTCTGCCTCCGAGGTGACTTGGCACTCCAAGGTGGGATGAACAGTGTGAAGGTTGTTGACGACATCCTTCTATACGACGAGGACTACCCCGCACACTTACTCCGCGTCCACGAAGTATTGTCAAGATGCCGCAAGTACGGGATCACCCTCAACGCGGCCAATTTGTTTTCGCCGAACCTACAGTATCCTTCTGTGGTTACAACCTCTCCAGGGAAGGCATAACAGCCGACCCAGAAAAGATCTGTGCCATCAGGGACTTTTCCACTCCTGCCAACCTCACTGACCTCCGCTCTTTCATGGGTCTTGTGAATCAGTTGGCGGAGTTTTTGCCGGATATCTCTGCAGCTGTACAGCCACTTCGCCCACTGATGAGCCCCAAGAGGACCTTTCTTTGGACCCCCGACCATGACAAGGCTTTCCGACGTGTGAAGGAAGCCCTGTAGAGCCCACCGGTTCTCGCCACGTTTGATCCTGCCTTGCCCACTGTTTTGCAGACAGATGCCTCTCGCTTGAATGGTCTTGGCTACGCTTTGCTACAAGACCACGGCGGAGGAGTGTTTCGACTGGTTCAGTGTGGTTCCCGGTTCCTGACGGAGGCAGAAACACGCTACGCTACCATCGAGCTCGAGCTTCTGGCCGTAGCATGGGCAACATCGAAGTGCAGATTCTACCTCATCGGCCTGCAGCACTTCGAGGTAGTCACTGACCATCGCCCGTTGGTACTAATCCTCAACCACTACTCGCTGGATGCAGTTGAGAATCCTCGCCTTCAGCGCTTAAAGGAGATACTCTCAGCTTACCTTTTCACAGCAGTGTGGTGCACGGGTAAGCACCTTTGCATTCCCGACGCCTTGACCTGCGCACCCGTCAGCAACCCCGCCCCCGAGGATGAAATGTTGGGCACCGAGACTGGTGCTTCTACCAACACTGTCGTTACTCTGCAGGCCATTCAGTCCCTTGCCAGTCAACACCGTTCGGAATCTTCACCTAATGGTGACATGGCACTGGAGGCCCTACAAACTGCAGCTCGCATCGACCCTTCCTAGGCTGCTAGACAGTGTGAAGAAAGGTTTTCCTCTGCACCGTTACAGTCTTCATAATACTCTGCTCCCTTACTGTAAACTACGTGAGGACCTATACTGCGATGAGGATCTGGTTCTCTATGGAGCACGTGTTGTTATTCCAGCTGCTCTACGCCGCAACTTCCTGGCCCGCCTCCACGACAGTCATCGAGGAGTAGAGGCCACCAAGAGACGCGCAAGGCAACCTGTATACTGGCCCGGCATCAACTCTGACATAACCAACACGGTCCAAGCAAGTGGGCCATGCCAAGTGATGCGGCCAAGCCAGCAGCAGGAGCCCCTGTTGTCCGACGACGACCCCACCAGACCTTTTGAGTCAGTGTCAGCCGACTTTTTTACTGTTGCTGGGAAGTCATTCCTAGTTATAGCAGACCGTCTCTCTGGTTGGCCCGCTGTGGTGCCCTGTGGCAGCGACACAACGTCTGCCGCCACCATCCGCCAGTTCCGGCGCTACTTCCGTGACGTGGGCGTCCCTGTGCGTCTCAGGACCGACGGAGGACCCCAATTCACGAGCCGGGACTTCGCAGCGTTCCTCGACCGCTGGGGAGTCAGGCACATGGTGTCTTCAACGCATTACCCGCAGTCCAACGGCCACGCCGAGGCAGCAGTCAACTCCGTCAAACACCTAATCCTGAAGGTGGCTCCATCAGGCAATATCGACTGTGAGGACTTTGACCGCGGACTGCTGGAGCTCCGCAATGCTCTGAACTACACCGGTCGCTCCCCAGCACAAATCTTGTATGGACGACCTCTCCATTCTTGCGTCCCCGCCCATCCCCAGTCCTTCTTGATGGAGTGGCAGACCAAGACAGAGATATGCGACCGCCGAGCTGCCAACCGTGCTCAAGACATCGTGACACGCTGCAACGCGCACGCCCGTCCCCTTCCCAGGCTGAAGATCAACGAGCAAGTTCGTATCCAGGATCCGACATCGCTTCGTTGGGACAAAGTGGGCACCATCATGGGCACTGGCAGTTCACGGGATTATCAAGTTCGGCTACCCAGTGGTCGTTTATGGTGGCGCAACCGACGTCCTGTGTCCTGTGCAGTTCCCCACTAACGACCCCCCGACGATAGATGAGTCCCCTAACCCCACCAGCGACCCAGTCCCTCGCCGTTCAGAACGGTTAATGCAGCAGTAGCCCGCTCAAGACCTTGCTATGAGCGTGAAGGAGAGAGGGAGGTGTGGGATAGTTAGATGGCAGCGCTACGCCTGGCAACCCCGAGTGGTAGCCGCTGGGCGGACAGCCACACCAGACAGTCGATTTACACCGCCGCTGGCTTGTAAAGGCGCTCACTATCGTTCCCTCTAGTTGTCACTGTAAGCTAATCTAGAATATACCTACATAAAGTAACATGTGTTTCTGTGATCCCACTGGACTTCGACTGACCACGTTACACACGAACAGTAGAGAAGATTAATACTGAAATCTCCCGTCAATTTGCAAGATTTCCCCATCATTGATATACTTTTAAGAGGAGTTTCAAATGTGTCTAGAAATGAATAAATGTTAGCATTAGGAGTACGATAAATTGTACCAATAAGAACATTTTTGGGGAAATTTAAAAAAAAAAATTTGGGGGGGGAAATTAGTGTCAATGAATAAATATTCAATAGAGTCACTCATCAAGCACATATTATTCAAAATATGACAAGAAGTATACTTTTTTACATAAAGACATACACCTCCTCCATAATGATTTTTACTATTCGTAAATAACGTATATCCTCTCACTCTGAACAAGTGTTTAATATCTTTGGAAAATTTTCACAAAATGACGTAGCATTTATTGGGTATTGAGCTGAAGTTATACCAGAATGTAAGAGAAAATGTTCTAAATTGTTGGGTATACTAGCAATATTATTCATAAGAATAATTATTGGTAAACTGTTATTTTTGAGTCAATCTTCAAAGTCACTCTGCCTATAGTACTATTCTATGTTGGGTATGGAAACATAATTCATGATATGTTGCTCGGGGTCGATACCTTCTAAATTATGTGAATTTGTATCAGTACTGTTGAATCTATATACGAGTTTACTGAACTTATCATAAATATGCTAATGCGTTATAGTAATTGTTATTGGCTAGTATTTCAAGAAGCTGTGCATCATTTAAATGTGAAATGAATAAATGGGTGGTGGGAGTCGCAGCCGATGGAGGTGCTGCAACCACTGCAACAGCACCAGAAGCAGCTCCATCACCTGCCACAGCATCAGCAACTGAAGAAGCACCAGCGCCAGCAGCCGAAGCAGCTCCAACCCTCAAAGCAGCTTCCTCACCCAAAGCAGCGCCGACAGCTGAAGCAGCTCCAACACTTGAATCAGCAGCAGCAGCACCCGAAACAGCAGCAGCACCAGCCGAAGCAGCAGCCGAAGCAGAGCTCAGTAAAGTCTGACAGGTTGCCCCAACTGGGGCGGCTTGATGTTCCCTCCTGTCCCAAATGACGAGCTTCGTATGACTGAAGTACGCTATTTTACCTGAAGCCTTTGCTTGTTTAAGGGCTGGTAACTGAGCCTTCCTCACTTGAATGGAAGCTTCACAAAGGACTTCATTGATGAATATATTGGTGTCTTTCTATTTTGATGAACTCCGCAGTGCTAGTCCTCTTGATAATCCATCCTATCCTTCAGTAGTTGCAAGTTGTCTTCAATGTCTGTCCTCGTACTAGTTTCTTTCTTCATCCCAGATATCTCTTATTTTAACGTATTATTTTCAACTTAAGGTTGTCAACTTCTTTCTGTGTGACTTCCAATGAATGTGTCAGCTCCAAGTTTCGAGACTCTAATTGTCTCATTCGACTGTTGAGGTCCTGCATTTCAGTTGCATCTTTGTAGGCCTTTTGTTGGGTTTCCTACATAAGCTTGATGTCTTCACTGGGCAGCATTCTTGAACGTAATAGTGTAACTTGGGATTGGAATATGACAAAAGCGGTTAGTGACGGAGCGATGTGTAGGCACGTCCGCCCAGTACCGCAGCTCAAACAACTCATCCAATGAATGCTAGAAAGAGAGTGGGTGATAGGACAGAACCCAAAGGAACACCACTCTTAATAGACTTAGGAAAAGAGCAATGACTGTCTACAGTAGCTGCAATGGAATGGTTTGAAATTAGACTAACGATGAAGGTGCAGAGAGAGGGATATAAACCGAATGAGGGTAGTTTGGCAAGTAAAGATTTGTGCCAGACTATATCAAAAGCTTTTGATATGTCAAGGGCATCTGCAAAAGTTTCACCGTTAAAGGAGAATGACCAGGATTCAGTTAGGAAAACTAGAAGATCACCAGTAGATCGCCCTTTACGGATAGCGTATTCACGATCAGATATAATGCTTAAGATTGTGAGCTGATATATGCTTAAGAATCTTTTTATTAAGTATAGATTCAAATGCTTTAGAAAGGCAGGAAGTCAAAGCTATAGGACGGTAGTTCAAGGGATTAGAACGGTCACCCTTCTTAGTAACAGGTTGGATGTCAGCAAACTTCCAGCAAGAATGAAAGGTGGAAGTAGAAGACAAATATGGAAAAGCTTGATCAGGCAAAGTGCAAGCACAGAAGCACAGTTTTTGAGAACAATAGGAGGGACTCCGTGAGGACCGTAAGCCTTCCGAGGATCTATGCCAGAGAAGGCAAATAAAACATCATTACGAAGGATCCTAATAACAGGCATAATATAGTCAGAGGGTGGAGGAGAATGAGGAACAAGCCCTTCTTCAACCGAAGTGGAATATTCAGCAAAAGTTTGAGCAAAGAGTTCAGCTTTATAAATAGATGAGACAGCTATAGAGCCATCTGGGTGAAGCATAAGAGGGAAAGATGAAGAAAACAAATTGTTAGGGATGTTATTAGCTAAATGCCAGAAGTCACGACAAGAGTTTGATTCAGAAATATGTTGACATTTTCTATGAACGGAGTTTTTGGTAAGTTGAAGAAAATATTTGGCATGATTACGGCCAGATACATAAAGAGCATGAGTTTCAGGAGATGGATGGTTACGGTACCGTCTATGAGCTGCCTCTCTATCTTGGACAGCATGATAACAAGCAGAGTTAAACAAAGGTTGACAGGCTTTAGCAAGTCAAAAGACCGTATACACTTCATTTCACACGCCATCGAGGCGTGTATTCCGAAATTTTTCGAAAATTTCTCCACAAAACGGGAGTTACAAGCATTTCACCCAAAGTTCAGTCAAGTTAACTTAATATAAGGTCCAATGAAAGGTAAAGGCTAAGACAATGAAAGAATTCCAAAATGCTAAACAAAACCCTTTTTAAACATTATGCAGCAACTTCAAACCGCACTCTTATTACCCGGGTATGAGACACCATAAATAATATCGATCTAAAAGAATCACACAATCCCATTAACCATCTTACTTTCGACGGCACTATAATCGGCGCAAAGGCCCATACTAAATTAGCAATTTTAGCGAATAAGTAGGCAGCACCACCTCTCACCACCCAGCCTTCCTTCCTCAGTGGAGTCTACAAAACTTAGTCTAAAACTTTGCCATAAGAGGCGTAAACTCAGACTACATCATTTAATTATCGATGAATGAACTCATCCTTGTCGTGAAATCATTTAAAGGCTCCAGTTCTGGTCCTGATCACATAGCTTACAGAATATTATGAAATATTAGCCCAAAATCATACATTAAATCACTATCATTATATGATGAGACATGAATTATAGACATTTCCTCACATATTTTTTTTGGTTCACATCATATTATTTCCTAAAAAGACTGACCGCCTGATAGACTATAATGACCACCGACAGAGAACTTCTGCTTTTGCTACTGTGACACAACTATCCGTATAGGTGTAGCAGTTGAAAGTGAGTGAGGAGATGAAATAATTATGATGTATTTTTTTACAATTGTTTCTTTGTATTATTAATTTATTTATATGTGCATAATTTCATTGTACACTAACATATTCATTCCACATAACACCTCGCATGTGTGGGAGAGGATATGATGCGAATTAATAAACAATTCAATGATAAAGTATATACTATAATGAGTGTATCAATAAGTAAATAGTGGGGTGAATGAGCAAGTAGCTAAATCAAATCAACATAACAAGTAACCTTCCATGCCAAATACGATATAGATTGATATGTTTATAGACCATTTCTATACATAATAATATACATGATACATGGTTCATTTTTAGCTTAATTGAAGGTGAATGTGTTTGATTCAGAGCTGTTTTGTAGGGAGGGATAGCTATTATGCATCGAGGATATTTTGAAGAGAATATCTCAAGATACTCTTCGGAATGTTATCTGCTAAAAAGTTGATCTCTCTCTCTCTCTCTCCTCTCTCTCTCTCTCTCCTCTCTTCTCTCCTCTCTCCTCTCTCTCTCTCTCCTCTCTCTCTCTCTCTCTCTCTCTCTCTCTCTCTCTCTCTCTCTCTCTCTCTCTCCTCTCTCTCTCTCTCTCTCTCTCTCTCTCTCTCCTCATGCACGTTTCCACTATTTGACATTCTTCGTTTCTTCGTTTTTTTTAAATACGATATTTTAAACAAAGAAAATATCAAATACATCAGTATAACTCCAATATTTCACAGTCTAAGAAAAGAAATCAAACAAGAATAATTTTCTTCGCAAATCCCGAACTGCAAAACACAACGTTATTCACAGGAAAAAAATATGAAGATGAAAATGTAGATGAATTTTAATAGGTCTGATATGAAATTTAAAAAAAAGTGGATATATGAATGAGGAGCAAGGCGAAGGCTGGAGGCGGCTAGGGGTGAGGTATACCCGATGGAAGGCTTGCATGCATCACACGGATAAAGGAAGGCAAGCTATTACCTACGACTAATACTTGCACATGGAGTAAAGTGTTTCCAAGGCACGTGTACGTGGGCTAAAACATTTGTTTACGAGTATAGTTCCAGGCCAGTCATCCATCAGCTGTGCTAATCAATAATTGGAGTAGAATGGTCATCATCATTGGGGGCATACGCCGGGGGGCGCGTCGCCTCGCCCACCCTACGACGCCTCTCCCGGGGGTCACTTCGCGCGAGTCTCCATGCAGGCTGCCTTCCCATACCAAGGCGTCAATAACCCCGCAGTTGCAGCGCCTTAAAACTATAATATCTATCTATCTATCTTCCCATACCAAGCAAATATCGACAGGAATCATCAACTTGCCCCAGCCAGGAGCCTTGTGGGCACCCCCTTGGCCTCCTCCACGCCGTATTGTCTCTTACAGATACAACCCAATGGGAAGGATCGGTTTCAGGGTAGCGTGCCACATCACCATATTGCCGAAGTTGGCGCTGACTTGACTTGCTAACTTGGCCCATCCAACCTTTATATATTCTCTTACTGATTTCTTTATAAGGACTGGCAATTAAGCAGGCTTTTTGTCACTTCTTTTTTTTTGCCCTTGGCCAGTCCTTTGTAATGTAAAAAAAGAAAGAAAAAGAAGTAATTAGTCAAAGTTCCCTCGTGGTCTTTTATTCCAGCTTAGAGGGTCGAGAAGCACCATTCACAAGTATCTTCCTAGTATGCATGTAGATCCCATACAAACATATAATATGTAGCACAGTCAAACACACGCAGGTCTCCAACAATACACGTAGATGGATAACAGGGACACTTAGTCGCTTACGTTCATTTAAGTCGAATCATCTGCTTTAAATATTAGTGTAGCTGCGATAAGCTGGATTGCTCTTATTGTGCAAAGAGATAATCATCATGTACACAACAATGAACAGTCACACTATCGCTCCCTGATGATGCGATGCTCCTTCAAACAAAATCAGCACCTCGTCTCGTTGCGTTTCTCTAAGTATTTTTGTTATCATATCCACATGATTCTCGAAACATTGTCTCATATAGGAACGGAAACAATCAATCAATCAATCATTGGGGGCATACGCCAGGTGAAGCGTCGCCTCGCCCACCCTACGACGCCACTCCCGGGGGTCACCACGCGCGAGTCCCCATGCAGGCTCCTTTCCCATACCAAGCAGCTCTCGACAGGAAACATCAACTTGTCCCAGCCACAAGCCTTGTGGGCGCCTCCTTGGCCTCCTCCACGCCGGATTGTCTCTTACAGATACAACCCGATGGGAAAGATCAGTTTCAGGGTAGCGTGCCACATGCCCATATAGCCTAAGTTGACGCTGACGGACTATGCAAGTAATAGGCCTCGATTCAGTCTCTAGGTGCAATCGCTGATTTGACACGTAATCATCGCAGCAATACCCCATGATTATGCGAAGACATTTATTACCAAAGGCACTGCTTCGTCTCTTCAAGTCACTATTTAGTGTCCATGTCTCACAACATAAGAACATAAGAACATAAGAAAATAAGGAAGCTACAAGAGGCCGCGAGGCCTACACGTGGTAGTTCCTGTCACCTAACACTACCTACATCCACCTTTCATCCCCATCCATGAACCTATCCAGCTCCCCTTTAAAGCTCCCCAATGACTCAGCACTAACTACCTGTCTACTGAGACCATTCCATTCATTCACCACCCTATTTGTGAACCAGTTTTTCCCTATTTCCTTTCTAAATCTACGCTTTTCCAGCTTGAATCCGTTACTTCTTGTTCTACCCTGGTTAAAAGCCGGAAGAACTTTTCCTACCTCTCCTTTATTAAATCCCTTTATCCACTTAAAAACTTCTATCAGATCGCCCCTTACTCTGCGTCTCTCGAGTGAGTGTAATTTTAATAACTTCAATCTCCTCTCATAACTAAAGTTACGCATCCCTTGTATCATTTTGGTCATCCTTCTCTGCACTTTTTCTAACAACACTATATCTATCTTGTAATATGGAGACCAAAACTGAACTGCATAGTCTAGGTGAGGCCTGACTAGAGCCAGATAAAGCTTTAGAATAACTTCCGCACTTCTACTTTTAACACTTCTGGTAATGAATCCTAATACTCTATTAGCTCTAAATTTCTGGCCTACTCACAACCACTGAGTAAGACAGGGATCACAAGCGACTTGAAGATCCGGATCTTTGTCCTCCTGCACAGGTACTGACAACGCCAAATACTCCTGCTGAGCGAGTCCATAACACCGTGGGCTATGCAAATCCGCCGTAAGACTTCATGATGTGACCCACCGTCATTATGGACTGCGCTACCAAGGTATGTAAAACTTTCCAAGATCTCAATGTCCTCGCCGCACGCATGAACAGACTGTACTGTCAAATCTAGTAAGCCTCCAAACACCTGGACCTTGGTATTAAGCCAGGAGACCTCAAGTCCCAAAGGCTTTGCCTCCTCGTGCAGCGTCTCGAGAGCCATCACCAGGACCTCTAGCCGCTCAGCAAAGATTACTGCATCATCGGCAAAAACAAGATCATTGATCTTGGTGTTGCCGACGGATACTCCACAATCACTTTGATCTACAACTTCGTCCAATACCCAGTCCATACAAGTGTTGAATAGTGATGGGGTAAGGACGCCCCCTTGCCTCACTCCTGTATTAACAGGAAAGAAGCTGGATACACCTGCCCCACACTTCACAGCACTCTCAGTTCCAGAATACAGACCAGCCATCAAACCAATAGTCCTTGCAGGAATCCCGCGAAGTCGCAGAAGATCCCAGAGTGACTCACGATGCACTGAGTCAAACGCCTTCTTGGGATCAACATAGGCTGCAAGCATCCCCTGTCGAAATTCACGTCGGCGTTCCACCAGGACACGAAGCGCTAGGATACAGTCCGTTGTTGACTTACCACGCGTGAACCCAGACTGCTGAGGTCTCTGATGCTTCAGCAGATGACTGCGAATCCGTGTCAGCAATAGATGGGCAAGCACCTTGCCTGGCACGCTGAGTAGTGTAATACCGCGATAATTGTTGCACTCCTGACGGTCCCCTTTCCCTTTCCAGATAGGGACGACCAGCCCCCTTTTCCAGTCAGGAGGAACGGTACCTGATTACCACACGGCAGTCAGGGCAGCATGTAATCCACGGATCATGGGCTCACCCTCAGCTTTGAGGAGCTCCGCACTGATATTACAAACACCAGCTGTCTTTCCATCCCTCAACTTTGCTACAGCCTCTCCGACCTCGTCAAGAGAAGGAGCGGTTTCGTCAATGGGAGGATCGGCATCCACTGCCTGTAACCCAGTGGTGTAAAGCTGCTCAGTTGGAGGGTCCACCATGAACAACTGCCCAAAGTACTCAGCCCAACGAACCATCTGCCCATCCATGTCCGACACGAGGCGCCCATCTGCTGTTCGAATAGCACTTCGAATAGCTTCTTTAGGGCTCGGTAGGCGGGTCGGAGGTCATTAGCGTTCAAATGACCCTCGACATCCTCAGAGACTCCTGACATACCTCTCATTTTCTCTCCCCAGGAGGGTTCTAGTCCGGCGTGATAGAGCCCTGTGCTGGCCCTGGTTCCCAGCCAGCTTGGCAGCGCGACTCTCCTCGATTTTCTCCAGCGTCTCCGTTGAGACAAAACCACGCCTTGACCTCGGGCGCTCCCCAATACACTCCTTGGCAACCTGTAGAGTTTTACGTTTGAAGGTATCCCACAGTTCTACAGGGTTCTCGAGGGCACCGAGCACATCAAATTGATTTGAGACTGCCACTGCATACTCATGGGCACATGTCAAGTCCTTCAGTTTCTCAAGATGAAACACAGTATGGTTACCTCATGATATTTTTCTGGACTTGACATGAAGCTTAAGTGTAGCAACAACAAGTATGTGATCTGTTACAAGGAACTCAGCACTCCGGTAAACCCTGCAGTTCTGGAGGATCCTCCAACGAGTACTAACGAGGACGTGGTCGATCTCCTTAGCTACACCTCCGGCATTACTATACCATGTCCGGCGGTGCAGCTCTGGTCTCTGATACCAAAAACCTGCATTTCTCAACCTTCTGGACCTTACAAAATTCAGAAGCAAAGAACTGTTGGTGTTTCTGGTACCGGAGCCATGGGGACCAACACATAACTCGTAGCCATCTCTCACAGTGCCAGTAGTAGCATTGAAATCGCCCAAGATAATGAGTGTGTCCCGAGGAGGACACTGGTCTAATACAGAGTCGAGTTTGGCGTAGAACATCTCCTTTTCTTCAGTTTTACGCACTTCGGTAGGAGCGTACATTGCAACAACAGACATGAAACCCAGAGTGTGTTTCATCCTCACCCGCATTATACGCGCATCAACCGGAGTAACCTCAACAACTGACGGCTGCAGTTTGCTGGAGATGCCTATAGCTACTCCCTGGACATGGTCGCCATTGCTCATGCCGGACCAGTAGTAGGTTTAACCCCCACTGCTAGTCTCGCCACTGCCAGGCCTCCTCGTCTCAGAGAGTCTCACTATATCCACCCTCAGCCTACGTAGCTCGCCCGATAGGAGAGGTAGTCGACGATCGTCTGACAGGCTCAGAACGTTTCACCAGCCCACACGAAGAACCCTCCGGAGGTTTATCCCTGGAGTGATTCGACGGGCAGGCGCCGCCTCTGCACCGCCCCGGCCACCCCCATAAGAAAAAGTTGGGCTAGGGGGCCCTACCACTCGATTTAGTGTGCGGGATTCCCAAGGGCTTTGCCCCGCACTTGTCATAGGCAGACCCCTCCCCTGCGTCGGCATTTGAGGGGTCTGCATGGTCGGGCCCCCCGGAAAAACCAGGTCGGGGGCGCGGTTACCACGCACCCGGCCTCTACCTCCTAAAATAAGCAAATGCTTATTTTAATCTACCTCTTAATCTACTTAATTACTTATCTACCTCTTAAAATAAGCATAATGTTTCGAGACTCGTGTGGATATGATAACAAAAATACATAGAGAAACGCAACGAGACGCGGTGCTGATTTTGTTTGAAGGAGCATCGCATCATCAGGGAGCGATAGTGTGATTGTTCATTGTTGTGTACATGATGATTATCCCTTTGCACGATAACAGTAATCCAGCTTATCGCAGCTACACTAATATTTAAACCAGATGATTCGACTTAAATGAACGTAATCGACTAAGTGTCCCTGTTATCCATTTACCTGTATTGTTGGAAACAATCAGGTCTAGGATATAAAAAAAATGTGACAGATCGAAAAATAAATGGGGTAAAAAATATCTTCATCTCGCAAGCTTCAAAACAAGTGATACTAAAAACATTATATAACACTTCCCCGTCTGTGGACTTCTGCACGAGCAGCTGCAAGTATGTGAAAGTGTTCCCTGGATGTTACTGTAAATTACTATTAGACTTACTTGGTATATTCATGCATCTTTTCAACGCACCTATCAGGTTGATCAATACGAACATTTCATTTAGTGCAATCAAAATTGTCCATGGTCACGTCCCCCCCCCCCCCCACACACGGACACAAACACACACACACACACACGCACACACACACACACACACACACACAACACACACACACACACACACACACACACACGCACAAATCACACCGCACTCACACACACACACACACACACACACACACACACACACACACACACACACACACACTCACACTCACACTCACACTCACACTCACACTCACACTCACACTCACACTAACACACACACACACACACACACACACACACACACACACACACACAAGCGAAATCTGAGCAAGTTAATATTTTTCTCTTGCAAGAGAAAACTCTCTTGCTCCCCCGCAGAAAACGCAGTAAGTGAATTTTAAGTTCATGCATATATCTTCAGAGTCTCATAATGGCATTTAGTTAGTGTGTTTTACTGTGTTTTATGTGATAATGTTATACAGTGGCCGCCAAATGTTGTGGCGGTCGGACTTCCTGATGCCATCAGTGACACGTTCACTCAAAATCCAACAAAATATTCGTAAAATATTAAAAATCAAGAAACTGTGTAGCTTACCGGTATCCTAGTACTTGATTGCATTCCCTTTCCTCTTTATAACATTCTGCAGTCTGTTAGGTAAAGAGTCTGCAAGTTTTTTAAGAAGCTCCTTTGGTAGTTCCTCCCACAATTTTAACAGTGCAGCTTTTAACTTCGCCACTGAACTAGTGTCCACTTCTTGAAGCTTCCTTTTCATTATGGACCAAAGATTTTCTATTGGGTTCAAGTCAGGACTATTAGGAGGCCAGTCAAAGCAATCGATAGCACACATAGCCAACCATTCCTTGACAACGTTTGCCCGGTGACATGGGGCACCGTCCTGCATAAAAGTTTCTGCCCTACACTTGTCGTAGCAGGTTTCCGATTGTCATGCAGGATGTCTAAATATCGCTCACTGTTCACAGTAACACCTTTTTCAAGAAATACGAGGTTACCCACTCCATAACATGAAAAGCAGGCCCACACCATGAGATAATCTGGGTGTCTTACTCTCTCCACGGTGTACCGAGGGTCGTGTCGGTCTGAATTCTTGGGCCGCCTCACTTTTGCAAAGTTAGTTCCTGTCACTGTAAAGACACTTTCATCTGACCATAATATGCGTCGAACTTTCTCTAGTGGCCAGTCTTTGTGTTCTTTAGCAAAAATGAGTCGCTTTATCTTGTGACGAGGAGTTAGGAATGGCTTTACAGCGGCAGATCTTGAAAAGAGTCCGAGATCACGTAACACATAACGCTGCACACTTCTCACCGACACATTACCTAGTAAGGCAGGATTGTTTTCCTTCACTTCACGTGCTGTGCTTGTTGGTTTGACATTCAGCTGCCTTTTTATAACATGTAAAGTCTTTGAGGCACATTTCCTTGGCCGTCCAGTCTTCGCTAAGTGTGTAGGCGTCTCTCCGTCCAAGGCATCACGACAACGCTTTAGCCACCGCTCAACTGTCCTTTTTGCAATTCCTGTCTGTTCTACGATAGCTTTTGCACCAAACCCAGCCCTTTGCAAGGCACATATGGAGCTTATAGTATCCTGGGATATAATGCGCCGAGGAGCCATGACGCAATAAACGATTGCACAGTTTGAAAATATCCTCGTAACTAATGACGAAAGAAGTGAAACATTGCGTGCACTCTCACTGTCCTCCTAGACTGCACTGACTTGCTTAAATTTAACGGTGATACCCCTGCGGTGTTGCTAAGTGTCAGTGTCATGTTGCCATGTCATCAATTTTTAAATCCCGCTTGTTCGAGTTGCGTGAAAAAACCTTTGAAAGGTTATTAATTTGGCGGCCGGTGCATCATGCCGACCCGCGCAGACCGCCACAACATTTGGACGCCACTGTAGAACAAACATTTCCGAAGATAACAGTCAATCATTTATACTGATAAATGTATTTGTTAGGGGATAAATTACTATGGAAGTAAACTTTTTCCCCGGGTTCTTCGGCCAGCCTTACGACCAGTCTCGCTTTGTTATTGTTGGGTTGGTTTTATTCGAGCAAGAATACATGCTTGAGCTATCATGCCAACATTTAACAGTTAAGAGTGAATATCGCACCACACAGTAGCTTTTCAGATTTGTTGTAAAAGTGTTGTGCTTGCTGGATTAAGCTGCCCAGATTGGATCATAAGCACAATGCACATAGTAGGTCAGGCCTATGTACAATCGTACATTGCATAATTATAATGTATAATTGTATATTTTACTCTATAATACAATGAGTGCCAAGGATTAGTGTCAATTGTTTCAGGGGCAAAAAGTGGGTTTCAAGGTTGGTAAAACACAAATGGTAGAGGGCAGAAGATGTATTCCTATTTCAATAAAAAAAATATATAATTAACAAGTAATACCATTGGCTACTTTTGGTAGGTATTATATCCAATAAATCTGTGATTTGATTTTTGACCCCTATTTTCACTCTACCCTAATGTTTAGGGGATATAGATTAGTTCTGAAGCCAAACTGGCAATCAGTTATTATGTTATTGGTATTTAAAAAATCAATTAACCTGTTATAAATAGCTCTTTCGTAAATTTTAGATAAAGAGGAAAGTATTGAAATAGGGCGATAATTGGAGATATCATCTGCCTTACCTCCCTTATGCATGGGTATGATTTTGGTCGTTTTCATATCAGTGGGAGAAATACCTGTTTGGAAGGATTTGTTTACATTATTACACAACACAGGGGCTAAGACTGAAACTGCTTTCTTAATTACTTTGACATGGGTATTATCAAAACTGGGTGAAGAATCTTTTAATGATTTAATTTTTTTTTTTACCTCTTCTGGGGTGGTATCTGAAGGAATAAAATCTGGATAAGTGTCTGTAAGATAAAACATCGGAGAAACATTACAGTGAGGAATTTTGCTTGCAAGATCATGACCTATGTTAGTAAAATAGATATTAATATGGTTACTAATATCATGGGGATCAGTAACTTCGGTGTTGCCATCAGTAAGGTATTCAATTTTAGGATCATCTTCTTTGCTTTTGATTAATTAATTATTTATTTTTCACATATAATTACTATTGCCTACACTGGCAGCAAATTTTGTTTTGCAGTGCTGTTGTTTAGCCTTTTTTAGCATGTTGTTAAGTCTATTTATGCATAATCTGTATTTTTTTCCCATCGTTATCGGTTTTCTTAAGTACTTCTTGTATAACTTATGTTTATCCTTTATGAGTTCCAACATTTCTGGAGTAATCCATGGTTAATTACTCTTTTATTATTTATTTTCACCGTTTTAAAGGAATGGATTCTTCTACAGTCCTAGAAATTGCATTTTTAATAGAACTAAAGTCAGTATCAGGGCTGTCGGTTTTAGCAATAGAGTCTATCTTTGCTTGCATCATTTCACGCATGTGGCCTTCATCTACATTGTTATATGCTCTGTAAGTAATACAAAGGTCCTTTACATTTTTGTTTGTCATGTGACAGAGATAAATGGAGAAAAATGATCACTAACATCAGTTAACAAAATACCACTCTTTGAAACAATATCGATGTTATTTGTCCAAATATGATATATAATGGTTGCACTTCTTCTATTTACTCTTGTTGGTTTGTTAACCCGTCAGGTGCCAGCGACGTAGATCTACGTCGGCAGGGCGTGTCACCCCCAGTGCCAGCGACGTAGATCTACGTCGGCAGGGCGTGTCACCCCTAGTGCCAGCGACGTAGATCTACGTCGGCAGGGCGTGTCACCCCCAGTGCCAGCGACGTAGATCTACGTCGGCAGGGCGTGTCACCCCCAGTGCCAGCGACGTAGATCTACGTCGGCAGGGCGTGTCACCCCCAGTGCCAGCGACGTATATCTACGTCGGCAGGGCGTGTCACCCCCAGTGCCAGCGACGTAGATCTACGTCGGCATAATAAAAAATTCATTTGGGCAAAACTATTCACGTATTATTTTCCATTCCCACATAGGGTGACACATGCACCCTTTGAGCGATGTGGCAACAGTATAGCATGTGGATAAGGCTGCACTCACACCAAGCGAGTCGAGTTGAGTCGAGTCGAGTCAAGGGGAGTAATTGTCATAACGAGTGATCGAAGACTCGTTGTGATTCGAATTGACTCGACTCAACTCCAATTGTTTGGTGTAATACGAATCCTCTCTCGAATTGTTTGGTGTAAAACGAATCCTCTCTCGAATTGTTTGGTGTAAAACGAATCCTCTCTCGAATTGTTTGGTGTAAAACGAATCCTCTCTCGAATTGTTTGGTGTAAAACGAATCCTCTCTCTAATTGTTTGGTGTAAAATGAATCCTCTCTCGAATTGTTTGGTGTAAAACGAATCCTCTCTCGAATTGTTTGGTGTAAAACGAATCCTCTCTCGAATTGTTTGGTGTAAAACGAATCCTCTCTCGAATTGTTTGGTGTAAAACGAATCCTCTCTCGAATTGTTTGGTGTAAAACGAATCCTCTCTCGAATTGTTTGGTGTAAAACGAATCGCTTATTATTTCCATTTCCACATAGGGTGACACATGCACCCTTTGAGCGATGGGGCAACATTATAGCATGTGGATAAGGCCCAATGGATACACTCAACACTCAAACTAAACTCTATGGATAAAAAAACCGAATGTATCAAAAATGTTCATAGCTAATTTTGACATGAAAAATAAATTTGTTAAGGGTTTGTTTGTCATTTTATTGTTTAATTTAACCAATAGACCACAAATAAAATAAATAAAAATAATCGAAAATTGGCCAGCACTGGCGTAGGTCAAAGGTAAAAAATTGGGCAGCACCCGACGGGTTAATGCAAGGATAAAAACCGTAACTGGTGAGAAGATTAATATACTGATGGACGTGGTTATCATAATAATTCAATATATTTATATTGAAATCACCTAATAAGATACCTGTCTTCCTAGTTGAAGTAATCACTTGAAGCATGTTATCAAAAGTAAAAAAACAACAAAGGGATACTTGAGTTAGGCCTACGATAAATAATTCCTAGTATCACGTTTTTCTGGATGAATTTTTTTTCAATAAATAGTGTTTCAATGTAATCATACATTAAAGATATGTCGTTAAAAACATTAGATGAAAAGTGATTCCTAATGTATAAACATACCCAACCACCATAATGATTTATATTATTGGTTAATAAACTATAACCTTTGATGGTGTACAAGTGTTCTACATTGCTGGATAATTTGGTTTTACAAAATGACAAGATACATATTGTTTGTCGTGTTGATGAAATACCAGAGTTAAGCAAGAAATTATCTAGATTGTGTTGAATACTATTTATACGTATTATAGAAAACTATCATTGACAAAGTATTGTTAGTTAATACACTTTCAAAGTCCTGTTGGCTAAAATAATTAGAATTTGGCAACATAACTTTGTGTAACTTATTTGCATCTGGATCACTATTTGATAAGTCTTGGGAATTATTACAATTATTAAAGAGCAGAATGTTAATTTATCGAATTCATCAAAAGTAAGAATTGGGGATTCAACATCATTCAATAGTTGAAGAACATCAGTGTCACATAAGTGAGGAAAGAACATAATGAAATATAATATGGATATGAAATTTAGTGTGCGAGTGTGTTATATGAAACTTTACTCTTTACCTTTACGCTTAGTACTACGTAGTACTACTTAGTACTACGTACCATGACTCCCATCCACGCGTAATCATCGCAGCTATACGCACTAAATAATCATTCATCACTCACCACCAAGCAGGACGGCGGAGTTGATAATAAGTCATAATTCGCTGTGACGCCTTTAAGACAAGGGGGGGGAGGGCAGGGCGGATGTGACCACTACACGTTCGGCTGATAACACAACACACGCCAAAAGTAACTTGGAACAGGTGGCACCACGCTGGCTGGCTGGACAGTAATGGCATAACAAATATAAATGCCTCCCTGGGAACGCACTATCATTACAGCTAATGTGTTAATCCAGCGGATGTTCCCACTCACAACAGCTCTCAGAGGAGTGGCCAAACAACCAATTAAGAAAACAACAGTGAGAGGTGCAGCAAACAATTCCTGGAACTCTATAACTCTACGCAAGTACCATATAATCAAGCTTACTCTGGGAGGCTTTGTAACTTTATTTTATCCGCAATTAGTCTTGTGTAAGCGTCACGTGTAAATGTATAGGGGAGGCGGTAGCAGAGTGGTTAGCGTCACCGGGTGGCTTTCTCGAAGACCCGAGTTCAATCCAGAATGAGACCCATAAATCCACTTAAATTTTTTCTGCAACGTCGAGTGGCCTAAGAACACCCACATTCCCTGCCCATTAACTCTACCTTCGATTGCGAGTGCATCGGAGGACACAGGGGGGCGGCATGAGCCTCTAATCACAGGTGTCACTATAAAAATCCTGCCTGCGCCACCACGGCCGAGGGCCAACCATCACAGCCCTCAAGTGAGCCTCCAGGGCCTACCATCCCTCGCCTGGAGGTCACTGCCTACAGGGACTATAGGCCAAGATGTAAAAAAAAATAAAAAAATACGAAAGAGCTTTAACAATAGCTTGGAAAAAAATTAATGGATAGGGATGACAGATATTATGCAAATTACCTGCATAGTCCGTCAGCGCCTACTTCGGCTATATGGCACGCTACCCTAAACCGATCCTTCCCAGTGGGTTGTATCTGTAAGAGACAATCCGGCGTGGAGGAGGCCAAGGGGACGACGCCCACAAAGCTCGTGACTGGGGCAAGTTGATGTTTCCTGTCGATAGTTGCTTGGTATGGGAAGGGAGCCTGCATGGGGATTCATGCGTGGTGACCCCCGCGAGTGGTGTCGTAGGGTGGACTAGGCGACGTGCCCCCCGTCGTATGCCCCCAATGATTGATTGATTGATGACAGATAGTAGAGGGTAGGGTCTCTGTATATGGAAAGGTTACGCCACCCGTTGGTCCTATGTTAAATGCTACTGGGCGCCATTTTGAAGCCTAGGCCTCTCCGTTCACCTAGACCTGCGGAAGTTCTTTCTTTGTTTCTTTTTCGGATACAGCTTTGTTAATATACTTAGTTTTATCTAAAATTACTGTACCACGTTCTTTATCAGGTCTAGTGATTAAGATAGTATTATCAGATTTAAGGTCATTTTAGACATCGAACTGAATTTGTTGAAGTTTAGGGAAGGAATGTTTGAAGTCATTAAATTCGCGGTATGATGAGTGAGCAATAGTAGAAATGCCTTGAACCAAGTTATCCCAATCAATAATAAATGTTTTTTTAGCTTTATATTTAAGTGTATTAATAAGTTTCTCAAATGCAAAGTAATGTTTAACATAGTTAATTTTAAATTTTGGTAAGGCAAAAGGTAGTCCAAGGGAAAGTACATCTTTTTCAGCAGGAGTTAACGAACGATTAGAAAGATTAATTACGACTTTGTCCTTATTGACCAAGTGTTCCAGAAAAATGCCTAGAGAACACAGTTTTTTCCTATGACAAGCTTTAGCTATTTTGAATTTAGAGTCATTACTACGTACTAATTTATTAAAAAGACAATTCAAATCAAGCCAGGACAAAGTGTTTTTCAGATCAGATTTAGATTGATTAAAGTCCTCTGTATGATTTTTAAGCAGCTTGTTTTTCTCTTCTAGTTCTAAGTTTAATAATTTAAATTGCAATGATTTATATGTAGATGTAGTGGTTATCATGGGTTTATATAATTCAAATTGAAGAAAGTTAGAGATTATTACGCCATATGCTTTACAAGTTTGTAAAAATTATATATCCAGTTGAGTCTTTTTTACTTTGAAATCAGTCTTCTCCAGTTTACGATATTTTGATAGAGAAGCATTACCATACCTACGTTTTAGAACATCAATAAAAGGGACATTAGTGCGGAATCTCAAATTAATGAGGAATTGTTTATCCTCAAAATTAGATTCCCCACTAATGTCCCTTTTATTGATGTTCTAAAACGTAGGTTTTAGAGTAGGGTACGCCGGATAGCAAAAATTATTTTTCTCAACTTTGGCATGCCAATTTCCTATGTAAAATGGAATTCTAAGACGATTTTATCTCCTTCCATTTTTGCATTTGAGCAATTCTTACTATGCAAAATCGCACTTTTATATTGCACCCTTATCGAATAATGCTTAAATGAGTACGCAGTGTCCGGTTGGTCCTGTGTATTGCATCATGCACCAATATGAGTTCCAAATGACTAGCGTGGTAAACTCTTTCTGATCAGTTGGTTCATCAGGCACTACATCACAGTGTCACAGTCTCTACGTTGGCCTAGAACGTGTCCATCATGTCCTTCTTAGACCTGAAGCAGGGCATGGTCTCCCGGTGGTGGGCCCGAGCCAGGATGAACCCGTCTCTGGCCTGCTGCCCCACCACTGCTGCCGCAGCCTCTGTCACCTGCTTCACGATTCTTTCGGTGCTCTGAGTGTGGATAGAGAACTCCGGAACCTCGTACGGCTTGACCAGGATCTCCTGGATCTGATCCCCGGACAGTGAACAGGTGAATGCCGGCTCGTGCACCTGGCCAGGCTGCCAACTGATCAGTGTTTGCAAGCTGGTGGCTGACAAGTTCAGCTTGGGTGTGATGCGAAGTCTTACACTGGTGTCCCCATACTCCTCGCCAGCCCTCAGCTTCAAAATCTGGGTCACGGCGAACCTGCGGTCGTCCTCACTCTGACTCGCCATCAGCGAGAGGAGGACACATTCTGAGTGTCCGAACCATGCTCCTGTCCGCACGTAGAAGGTCACAGCTGTTTGGACCTTCTTGGGCTGCGACCTCATCACTCTGAGCTGCGTGAGGATGTGCTTGGGGCCGTCCTCTAGTCTGTGGTGAACCTTGATGTCGTAGTAGAGTTTGAAGTACACCTGCAGGCAGTACTTGACTAGATTTCCAGGGTGTTCAGTTCTTTGCCATCCATGCTTTCTGGTCCACATGTACACGAGTGACTGGGCTGTGGTGAACCATCTGGAGTGGGACACCTTGCCACACTTGATATCCTGCAGCTCGGACGGGAGAACGCCCCGCTCCACAGCCTGGACCAGCTGGTAGGAGACCTGCTGGTCAGTGGACATGTTGACCAGGATATACTCCGGTATCTCCGTGAGATCTTCACCGCCTGGCACTCCTCTGAACTCTGCGTTGTACTGCATCTCATTCACGCTGGACAGCAGACTGCACACTGGACCCGTGAAGCAAGTGTCAGATGAGGTAGGCCCGTCGATGCTGGTGATAAGGTGGCGCAGGGGCAACTCGTTTGTGTGCAACTCGCATATACTCCAGAAGAGCTTGCATCCCAGCATCTTCTCCAAATGGGCGTGAGTACCACCCTTCCACCCCGTGTTGGCCCTAGTTGAGTCACCTTGCAGTACGATCAGTGAGTCGGTGGAGTCGTATGTCACCAGCAGATCATAGAGAGCCTGAGCCACCTTGAACGCAGGCTTCTCAGGTGGCACCGGGTCCTCTGGTACAAAGTGCCAAAGGTACCTTCCAGATGGCTCCTGTGTCACTGACACATGCTCCTCCCTGATCCACCTTATGTGCAGTTTCCCATAGCTGTCGGGCACCATCGCCCTGGTCTTGTCCTTCCTCCCATCGTAACCCAATCCAACTATTTTGGTACCCTGGTTAGGGTACGCCGTATAACAAAAATTCTTTTTCTCAACTTTGGCATGCCAATTTCCTATGTAAAATGGAATTCTAAGACGATTTTATCTGAATCCATTTTTGCATTTGAGCAATTCTTAATATGCAAAATCGCACTATAAGCTACGTTTTGCATATAAATATAAAAGTCCATTTTTGCATAGCAAGAAATGCTCAAACCAAAACGTTCAAGAGGACAAACCACCCTTAAAATTCAATTTTACATAAGAAAACACCCTGCCAAATTCGAAATAATCTATATTTCACTTTTCATTGGACCTACGGCGTACCCTAAATTGGTAATGCTTCTCTATCACAATATTGTAAACTGGTGAAGACTGATTTCAAAGTAAAAAAGACTCAACTGCATATAGAATTTTTACAAACTTGTAAAGTATATGGCGTAATCCCTAACTTTCTTCAATTTAAATTATATAAACCCTTGATAACCACTACATCTGTAATGCCAGTATTACGTATAATGTATCCCGAGATGTGTAATGTTTCATGAACAATTTATTTCTTTATTCTAGGCTAAGCGAGCATAGGTACAGTTGTTTAGGTGGTGAGTTTTATTCCTTGTAACAGTTCTTTCATGTTCTTTCTCTCTTGCCCTCCCCCCTCCTCTTTCTTTCTCCTTCCCCCGTTCGTCCCCCCCCCCCCCCGGTAAAACCAACTCGAACCAGTTATCTTTGCGGATATTTAAATTCGTGGAAGGTGTTTTCTCATGAAACACATTGCCCCGAAATCCAATAGCAACGTTAATCTAATTATCAGCCCCACTCGGTTCTTAGGATATTTGAGAGTTCAGAGTACAGACCTTCCGTAGGCAGTGGACCTCAGAAGTTTTCCGCGATAACGCTAAAATTATGAACGCCCCTTTCTTTCCTTAGAACATTCTCGAACAACCTTACCCTGGGAGAATGATGCGAATATGCAATTGGGTTTTGAGTTAATAACGAGAGTGAAATTGTTCTTTCCAGTCAATTTTTTCTCATCAATTGAAAGACTTTATTACACTGTTATTCATAAAGTATTCCTTTTGCTCCCACATTCCACCCCGGATGTTGATCGTTCAATGTCAATGGTATTAAGTCAGTGTGAACGTACGAACGCCGATTCCCCTCCCGCGCGGGCCTCACCACACCACCGCCCCAACCATGCGAGTCACTTCTCATCTCCCATCCACTCAGGTAAGACGTAGTTTTTATTCTCTCCCTCCCCACACTTCCATTTATATATTTGTTGTAATTTCAAATACTAGAACAGTTACTTATTACTGAGTAGCTCCGCGTATCAATCATTGCCGTGTTAATTGAGACTCGACTTCTCATCTCCCATCCACTCAGACGAACTCTCTGCAATTCAACTTGAAGCGACGGCCACATGGTTTAACGCAGACATACAATATTCTTACACTCCCTCCTTATCTCCTAATTAGTCATGCTGTTATTATTATTTTTGGTGTTAGTTTAAATGGAAAGAATAGGAGAAACGCCACATTAGGGTGAATGATATCTCATAGTGTATGTGAAAAGGAGTGGAGTGTCCATCAGCGACTTCCACGTGAAAATCTGAACTATTTCGTGAAACGGCGTTGTGTTCATCCACGACCACTCGTCGTGTGAAAGGACCTTAAAACACTTGTAGTGATCGGAGGTGGTAGAATCTTACTCGAGTATGCGTGTCGTTCCGAGTATCAAATAATTCTCTCCAAATGTGTTAGTTTTTAGATCCGGGTACCTTCATATAATACGTCCTCCTAGTATTTTTCCAATGTTCCATTAGACTATAGTAACGTCTTCCATGGAGACGTGTGCTTGTTATTAATAAATCTGAAGTCATATAACTAATTCAATGTAGTTTAATCAACCCAGGTGACATATCAGGTGTGTTGAGGAAATACTTACTCCCAGTCCTTCGAAATTAATTCCGTGTTAACTCGGAAAAAATATTCATATGAAAAATATAAAATCCACGTTACTCTCTTGTCGATAAACATTAACATTCTGTTCAAGAGTTAGACTTTAAGGCTAAATCTTGAACTGGTGGCAGCTTGCTTATAATAAAATTATCAATCCCTTGTTGATATTAACACACTGATTGCTAGCGGTGAAATTCATTCATTAATTAATCTATTTGGTAAATAAACTTCAGCCAACACACTGGTAGCTTAACGGTGGGATTTATTTATTCTTTAATGCATTGAATTAGCCAGGTTCGTGGCAACACACTGGTGACAATGCGATGAGATATTATTTCCTAAAAATTACAGCACACCGGAATTTCACCTAACAATATTAATATAAAGTCACCCTCAGAAAATATGTTAAAAGTCTCATTGTAGGTTTGTTAGTTTCCCCCCCTAAATACCAAACACCCTACACACATGAAAGACACCATGTGGCAGTAAGCTGAGAGAATAGAAGGGAACGTGACGGCGCTGAGAACAGACACACCACACGCCCGCCGCAGCGTTGCCGTTCCTCGCCGCCCACACGCCTCGCCGCCACCTAGCCGCCCACACGCCCGCGGAAACACCGCCTACCAGTACACCGCCACAAGACATAACACAACGTCATGGCACCTGTACTGGCTTACTGGAACCGTGACCTGGCCCAGCCCATCCACCTGCTTCTGAAGTAAGATAAGATAAGATTTTCATCCTATCTAGACACTTTGCAAGTACCAACTACAAGGACTATTGGTTTGATAACTGGTCTGTATTCTGGGACTGAGAGTGCTGTGAAGTGTGGGGCGGGTGTATCCAGCTTCTTTCCTGTGAATACAGGAGTGAGGCAAGGGTGCGTCCTTGCCCCATCACTTTTCAACGCTTGTATGGACTGGGTATTGGACAAGGTTGTAGATCAAAGTGATTGTGGAGCATCCGTCGGCAACACCAAGATCACTGATCTTGTTTTTGCCGATGATGCAGTAATCTTTGCTGAGTCGCTGGAGGTCCTGGTGATGGCTCTCGAGGCGCTGCACGAGGAGGCAAAGCCTTTGGGACTTGAGGTCTCCTGGCTCAAGACCAAGGTCCAGGTATTTGGAGACTTACTAGATGAAGCAGTACAGTCTGTTCATGCGTGTGGCGAGGACATTGAGATCTTGGAAAGTTTTACATACCTTGGTAGCGCAGTCCATAATGACGGCGGGTCACGTCAAGAAGTCTTACGGCGGATTGGCATAGCCCACGGTGTTATGGACTCGCTCAGCGGGAGTATTTGGCGTTGTCGGTACCTGTGCAGGAGGACAAAGATCCGGATCTTCAAGTCGCTTGTGATCCCTGTCTTACTCTATGGTTGTGAGACATGGACACTAAATAGTGACTTGAAGAGACGAATCAATGCCTTTGGTAATAAGTGTCTTCGCAGAATCATGGGGTATCGCTGGGATGATTACGTGTCAAATCAGCGATTGCACCGTGAGACTAAATCGAGGCCTATTACCTGCATAGTCCGTCAGCGCCAACTTCGGCTATATGGGCATGTGGCACGCTACCCTGAAACCGATCCTTCCCATCGGGTTGTATCTGTAAGAGACAATCCGGCGTGGAGGAGGCCAAGGGGGCGCCCACAAGGCTCGTGGCTGGGGCAAGTTGATGTTTCTTGTCGAGAGCTGCTTGGTATGGGAAAGGAGCCTGCATGGGAAATCGCGCGTGGTGACCCCCGGGAGTGGCGTCGTAGGGTGGGCGAGGCGACGCGCCCCCCGGCGTATGCCCCCAATGATTGATTGATTGAACTGCAAGGTTATTGACTATACAAAGCGCCGCCATGTCAGCACGAACTAGGCGGACTCGAACCGCTAACCGAATGCACAGGGACGCTGCACATTGCGAACTCACGTCTCTACCAACCTTGCCACCCTGACGGGCTGCTTCTGAAGTACATGGGGACGGAGTTTGAGGACAAGTGCTACAAGTGTGCCCCGGCATCCCACTACGACGAGACATACTGGTTCGACAATGAGCAGACGGTCGGCCTGGACCTCCCCGACCTTCCCTACTACATTGACGGGGATGTTAAGGTGACGCGTAGCAATGACATCATGCGCCACATTGCCCGCAAACACGACCTCTGCGGCAAGACTGACACCGAGAGGGTTCGCATCGACATCATGGAGAACCAATCTATGGACTTCCGTAGCGGCTTTGATCGTCTCTGCTACGGCACCTTTGACACAGACAAGGATATCGAGGCGTACCTGGAAGCTCTGCCCAAAACCATCGAGCGCTTCTCAAAATTCCTGGGCACACATTCCTGGTTTGCTGGGGAGAATATTTCCTTTGTGGATTTCATCATGTACGAGCTGCTGGAGCAACACTTGCTGCTGGCCAAGGGCTGTCTCAAGGACGCCAAGAACCTGCAGGAGTTCCTGAAGCGTTTTGAAGAGCTGAAGGCCATCAAGAAGTACATGGGAACAACAAGATTCATGAAGGGTCTCTTCAACAACATGAAGGTTAAAGTTCGGCATCAAATAGAGTGTTAAATTGGAAAGGAAATTGAGGAAAAACGTTTTTGACTTGAAAGGATAATACCTACTCGGTTTCGGGTGGTTGAATCTTCACCCTGGTATTACTCGTGAGGAAACCTCCTAGAAATCTAATCGAAAAGTGTTAAATGTAAAGTATTGGCCCAGAAATGTTAGGATTACGTGATGGCCAAGGTGATGAGTACGTGTTCGAGCGGTCTGAAAAGTTTTGACTTTTCACTTCTTGGGTTCGGTGTTATTTGCTTCTTACGGGCTCAGCCTGGTTCGGTGAGAGACTTCTAGTTATTTTAATTCGAGAAAGTCGTCGACGGCTTCTCAACTCTACAGTCAACACGACTTGTGGTGTAGCGGATACTTCAGGACTTGATGGGCTCTCGTCAGTTACCACGAGTGTAGCTGGGAAGCACAAGGTAATATTAATGAGAGAGAGCGAATGGAAATTGTATGACAGGTAGAGTGAGTGGGAAGCGCCTCTGGGACAATCCTAGCAACGAGAGTACAGGCTAAGTCAAGGTTGGCGGCCACGTTATTACCCAGGTAGGTGGTTGATTGGGATACCCTTCTTTCACTGAATGTTCGTGCATCCTCTGCACATTCGTTTCTGAGACACGCATGGTGTGTGGACCGACAGGTGCCACTTCCAGAATATGAGAGTTTCCAGTCAATTCAAAATAGGTCCGTCCCACTCGCACACATAACTTTGACGAAGGAATGAAAGGAAATTGAGGGTCAGTATGTTCTTTCTTTGATGATAAAAATTTATTTCCCGTAGGAAAAACGTGTGTAATGCCAGTATTATGTATATTGTATCCCAAGATGTGTAATGTCTCAAGAACAATTTATTTCTTTATTCTAGGCTAAGTGAACATAGGTACAGTTATTTAGGTGGCGAGTTTTATTCCTTGTAACAGTTCTTTCATGTTCTTTCTCCCTTTCTCCCCCCCTCCCCCCCGTCTTTCTTTCTCCTTCCTGCGTTCGTCCCCCCCCCCCCGGTAAAACCAACTCGGACCAGTTATCTTTGCGGATATTTAAATTAGCGGAAGGTGTTTTCTCATGAAACACATTGCCCCGAAATCCAATAGCAACGTTAATCTATTTATCAACCCCACTCAGTTCTTAGGATATTTGAGAGTTCAGAGTACAGACCTTTCGTAAGCAGTGGACCTCAGAAGTTTTCCGCGGTAACGCTAAAATTATGAACGCCCCCTTCTTTCCTTAGAACATTCTCGAACAACCTTACCCTGGGAGATTGATGCGAATATACAATTGGGTTTTGAGTTAATAACGAGAGTGAAATTGTTCTTTCCAGTCAAATTTTTCTCATCAATTGAAAGACTTTATTACACTGTTATTCATAAAGTATTCCTTTTGCTCCCGCATTTCACCCCGGATGTTGATCGTTCAATGTCAATGGTATTAAGTCAGTGCGATAACGTACGAACGCCGATTCCCCTCCCGCGCGGGCCTCGCCACACCACCGCCCCAACCATGTGAGTAAATTCTCATCTCCCATCCACTCAGGTAAGACACAGTTTTTATTCTCTCCCTCCCCACACGTCCATTTATATATTTGTTGTAATTTCAAATACTAGAACAGTTACTTATTACTGAGTAGCTCCGCGTATCAATCATTGCCGTGTTAATTGAGACTCGACTTCTCATCTCCCATCCACTCAGGCGAACTCTCTGCAATTCAACTTGAAGCGACGGCCACATGGTTTAACGCAGACATACAATATTCTTACACTCCCTCCTTATCTCCTAATTAGTCATGCTGTTATGATTACTTTTGGTGTTAGTTTAAGTGGAAAGAATAGGAGAAACGCCACATTAGGGTGAATGATATCTCATAGTGTATGTGAAAAGGAGTGAAGAAGTGCGCTGTCCATCAGCGACTTCCACGTGAAAATCAGAACTATTTCGTGCAACGGCGTTGTGTTCATCCACGACCACTCGTCTTGTGAAAGGATCTTAAAACACTTGTAGTGATCGGAGGTGGTAGAATCTTACTCGAGTATGCGTGTCGTTCCGAGTATCAAATCATTCTCTCCAAATGTGTTAGTTTTTATATCCAGTTACCTTCATATAATACGTCCTCCTAGTATTTTCCAATGTTCCATTAGACAATAGTAACATCTTCCACGGAGACGTGTGCTTGTTATTAATAAATCTGAAGTACATATCAGGTGTGTTGAAGAAATACTTACTCCCAGTCCTTCGAAATTAATTCCATGTTAACTCGGTAAAATATTCATATGAAAAATATAAAATCCACGTTACTCTCTTGTCGATAAACATTAACATTCTGTTCAAGAGTTAGACTTTAAGGCTAAATCTTGAACTGGTGGCAGCTTACTTATAATTATCAATCCCTTGTTGTCGTAACACGGCTGGGTTTCAGTGGAGGAGTAAAGTATTCATTATACCCAGACGGGTTTCACGGCAACACACATCTACAGGTCATTTCAATTTAAATTATTAAACTTAGAACTAAAACAGAAAAACAGGCTACTTAAAAATCATACAGAGGAATTTAATCAATCTAAATCTGTTCTGAAAAACACTTTGTCTCGGCTTGATTTTAATTGTCTTTTTAATAGATTAGTACGTAGTAAAGACTCTAAATTCAAAACAGCTAAAGCTTGTCATAGGAAAAAACTGTGTTCTCTAGGCATTTTTCTGGAACACCTGGTCAATAAGGATAAAGTCGTAATTAATCTTTCTAATCGTTCGTTAACTCCTACTGAAAAAGATGTACTTTCCCTTGGACTAACTTTTGCCTTACCAAAATTTAATATTAACTATGTTAAACATTACTTTGCATTTGAGAAACTTATTAATACACTTAAATATAAAGCTAGAAAAACATTTATTATTGATTGGGATAACTTGGTTCAAGGCATTTCTACTATTGCTCACTCATCATACCACGAATTTAATGACTTCAAACATTCCTTCCCTAAACTTCCACAAATTCAGTTCGATGCATTAAATTACCTTAAATCTGATAATACTATCTTAATCACTAGACCCGATAAAGCACGTGGTAGAGTAATTTTAGATAAAACTAAGTATATTAACAAAGCTGAATCCATTTTTAATGATAAGACTAAATTTAAAGTCCTTACTGATAATGCATTTTCTTTCATTACTAAAATGGAAGACAGACTTATCTGTCATCTTAGAGCACTACTTAAATTAAAAGTTATTACTAAAGAAGCCTTCAATTATATATTTCCTAGCGGTTCCTCCCCTGGTGTCCTCTGTGGATTACCGAAAACTTATAAAATAGGTAACCCCTTACGCCCTATGCTTAGTACTATTATCACTTTTACCTATAACTTAGCAAAATTTTCCCGATAATTGCCCCCTAACTAGCAATGCATATACAATTAAGAACTCTTTTGATTTTGCACATGAATGAAAAACAATTAGCATAAACAATGCGGTAATGGCTAGTTTTGACATCCAATCCCTATTTACAAATATTCTATTAGATGAGACTATTGGGATCATCACTGATAATTTATTTAATAATGTTACCACTTTTCTTAACTTCACAAAAAAACAATTCTCTGATTTATTAACTTTAGCTATCAAAGACTCCATTCATATTTAATAAAAAAAAACGTCCAATGTCTGATGTAATGTCCAAACTGATGGGGTTTCCATGGGGTTTTGCTTGGGTCCTTCCCTTGCCAATGCTTTTCTATGTTATCATGAACAAATTTGGCTGTCTGACTGTCCTACCTCTTTTAAACCCTTTTATTATAAACGTTATGTTATGACACCTTATTACTTTTTAAGAATATTGAACATATTCCCTTATTTTTGTATTACCTTAATTTTAAACCCCCAAA
>JACEEZ010016190.1:212500-305000 GCA_016584305.1 Chionoecetes opilio | reverse complement strand
AAAACGAGGAATAGATAGATCTTGGGTTAGATTGAAAGATGACATTCCTGGATCAAGAAAATCTGGTCAAGGAAGTGAATAAGGACGACAGGAGCGTGTCAGGGCGAGTGATTGAAGACCCAACCCCAACGGCCAATAATTCAAGGGACGACACATTCCAGCTTCACCGACTGGCACACTGACTTGTGTTCAGTATTGCGTGTTGTATTCAATGCATAACAGTGAAGAGTCAAAATTACGATAACGCACATGAAAATCGATTGTGTCATTCCCCTTCCTTCTCCTCATTCTTCTTTTGGTCCTCTTCCTCCTCCTTTTTCTGCTCTCCTTCCCTTTATTCCTTTTCATGTCTTTGATAGCTTTCCTCCTTTTCTCGTATTTCAGTTTTTTCTTCTCATATAGGTTTGCTTTCGTTTATCTCTCTTCTCTCTCTCTCTCTCCCCTCTCTCTCTCTCTCTCTCTCTCTCTCTCTCTCTCTCCTCTCTCTCTCTCTCTCTCTCTCTCCTCTCTCCTCTCTCTCTCTCTCTCTCTCTCTCTCTCTCTCTCTCTCTCTTCTCTCTCTCTCTCTTTTTCTTACCATTTTTCATTTTCTATTTTTTGCGTAAATTTTTTTCTCTTGAACTCTTAAAGACTTACGATAATCCTACTCCTCCTCCTCCTCCTCCTCTTCCTCCTCCACCTCTATCTTTACTTCTTTATTTGCCTTATCTTATTAATTTGCTTTCTCCTTTATCTCGCCTTACAATAGCTTTTATCATATTCCTTATATTCTTCTCCTCCCTTTTCTCTCTCATACTTTATACTTACGGTGCATTATTTATCAACCCCATCACGCCCTAATCTTTCCTTATAAAAAATTGTATGTTGTCGAGCCATAAAAATACGAAAAATAACTGCATATACCAAAATTAGTTAGTAGACAAGGATACTAAACAGGTCATATCTATAGAATGTTGTTTATATAAACAAAAATCGTCTGATGGTAGCCAATTTACAATATAAATTACGCTCTGGGTCTCAAGGGTTAAGATTTAACTTATGTTGCTCCTTTGCAACCTCCCCTCTTACTCTTCCTCTTCCTATATTCTCAGCTATCCCAATGTCTCATATTCTTAAGTTCCTTCCTATCATACCTCCATATCTTCTTATTTAACTTTCTCCAACTTCTCTTCTTACTATTCTTCATCCTTGTCATCTTTCTCTTCCTCGAGAAGAGCTCTCTCATCATGAACATGCCCATAATCCCTACTTCAAGCCATGGTTCCGGCTTCAAGGCATGCAAGTGTGTGTGGGTAATCAATCACCCACGGTTTTGTCCACGCTAGTCGGCTTCAATCGCAAGTTTCACCCTCCCGAAACGAGCATGAAGTTCATAATGACCGGCTCCGGGCTTCAAGGCATGCAAACGCGTATCACCCACGGTCATGTCTTCGCTAGTCGGGCTCGCGATCGCAAGTTTCACCCTCTCATAACGAGTTTGAAGCTCATAATGACCAATCTTTGGGTAATACTGAGACCACACACGCCATGCACGCCATCCCCTTGCTCAAAGGAGGGCAGTAACCGCCCGCATTTGTCAGTAAAACATCATGGGAGCGAGCGGGGATTCAAATCGACTAACCACAGAATGGCGCTCCACGATCTTATCCACAGGACCAACGAGCGGTGTGTGTGTGTGTGTGTGTATGTGTGTGTGTGTATGTGTGTGTGTGTGTGTGTGTGTGTGTGTGTGTGTGTGTGTGTGTGTGTGTGTGTGTGTGTATGTGTGTGTGTGTATGTGTGTGTGTGTATGTGTGTGTGTGTGTGTGTTAGTGATGGAACGAATATTCGCATTCGCATTCGCAATTGCGAATATTCGCATGTTTTTTTTAATATTCGCATTCGCATTCGCATTCGCACTCCCAGTCGTATTTGTTTGCGAATATGCGAATATTTTGCCCAAATCAATACATCAACACAAATAAGATACAAGTGAACATAACATTACACAAGCAAACATATAAATAAATTAATAATTTAGCCGAGCGTTAATTAAAAGAATGGGTAGGGAGTCGTAGTGGTAGGCTAGGCCATACTCCCTCGAGCACTACTCCATCCTCTACCCTCCAACAGAGTGGCAGCCGCTACTCTCAAGGTCCCTGTTAATGAACTCAACTCATTGGCTTGTACCAAGAGACAAGGCTGGCGGGCGACGAACGGCGAGGCACCGACGAAGGCTAGGTCGAGGCAGAGCTATCAAATCGTTAACAAGAGTTGACAGGAAGGCAGGGTCGGTTGCACGCGTAAGGTATGCACGCGCCTGTGTATTGGTAACAGTGTTCCTTCAAAATGCCTTGCCTTGGTGTGACTATAATGCAGAGATGCCCGTATACTCATCAAAAACATCAATAGAAACGTTGCTCGGTTATGAAGTTGGTGAAATATATATTTTATAAAGTTAATTAACAGTAGAGGCGTGTATGGGTAAGTTTGTCTTACTGCACATGTAAACATGTACGGTAAGAGAAACTTCCTTGCGGGATCTGGCAGCGACCTTGAGGATGGCGGGAGACTTAAACACGACCCACCCCGCTACCCCGAATCTCCTGTAGTATTGTCACTCAAATCACTTATTGCCACATATGTAATACCTATTAATGTTGTACTTATACTTAAATACTTATTGCAAGATATCTTGTTAAATATATATATTCATCCCTCCAGATTAGGAAAGTAATAAAAATGCATCGAAGGTTGCGGGAAGACACGGGGATACCCGTGTCTTCGACCCTGACTGCCGGCTGCCGTCGCTGCTCTTCGTTCAAAAAAGTATCCTCTTTATGATACCTTTTCTCTGCCGTTCGTCGTTCGTCCCTCTACCGCCTTGACTCTTGGTACCAGCCATTGCCTCGTGCGCCATACTGCAGTAAGCATATACGCGCTCTTCTCTGTCACCCACGAGCACAATCATCTTTCTTAGAAAGAGAACAGTATTGCAGCAGCCTACTGCGTAATAGTCAGGCAGCCAAAGCAAATTTTTATGGTGAACCCTGACTTGATGGATATAGTTTTTTTCTCACTTGATTCTGAGGCCTAAGGTATCCCATAAACATAAACTGGCTGGTAAATTGAGCACACCCTTGAGCATTTCTCAAAATTCAAGATGGCCGCCAAGATGCCCACCGGAGCCTGATATTTGCTGTGAAATAGCTAGTTCATGAATCCCTTGACCGATTTCAATGATCTTTGGGTTGATTTATAGGTTTTTAATGATGCCCGACTCATTAGATACACTTTTGAAACCCTATGAGGTAATGTTCAAGGACAAATGACCAGGTCAAGGGTATTTTCTTTCCCATAATTGCAGAAAATTCATATATAAGGCTGTCTCTGCAATTCATGGTATGATAATTTGTTTCTTTATACAATTTAAGAGTATATATATTTATATATATGAATATGCTGCATGTTGAATGTGATAAAGGGTGGTGCAAGGTCATTTTATGCAATAACATATTTTGCTAGGTGCTGGTTGTGAGCAATAGTCAAGCTAAAGGAACACCGAAATCAATTATGCTTAATTTCAAGACATGAAGGTCGACGATGCCTTTGAGTTGGGAATGAAGCAGCAGAAGGAATTTGAAACAGCCTTGCCAGATGTTTTCTACAAACCACTGAAACGAGTAACTGTGCCTATGATTGCCAGTCGCAAGTAAATTGACATTGGTGATCAGAAAGTAATAGATACTGGCGTTTTTTATGCTCGAGCTCTTAGGCCGAATGCCAGCAAGCGGGAAGGATCACCTTCCATAGAGTCAATGCTGGCGACATAACTTTCACCAGTTGCCACCTCCATGTTTGATGATCATGGTGACATGAGAGCCACACAAAAGTCACACCTAAAGAATTATTTGGCCATTGAGAGGTCACATCGATAAGTCATGAAAGATTCCTACAATCTCGATGGCTGTGCTATACTATGGGTGGTTCCTTGGCCCAGTGCCTCCAATGCTCTAGTTCAGGACGACATCGATGCATTCAGGTCACATATTCGTCATTACCAAGAGTCGGCAGATGTATACCTCATATTTGACCGGTATATTAGTGGCAGCACTAAGGAGGTAACAAGGAATTAGTGAAATAAAGGAGTGACCAAAGTCTTCAAACTAATGCCAACCTCACGACTTCCTGCTCAATCAATCAATCATTAGGGGCATACGCCGGGGGGCGCGTCGCCTCGCCCACCCTGCGACGCCATTCCCGGGGGTCACCACGCGCGAGTTCCCATGCAGGCTCCTTTCCCATACCAAGCAGCTCTCGACAAGAAACATCAACTTGCCCCAGCCACGAGCCTTGTGGGCGCCCCCTTGGCCTCCTCCACGCCGGATTGTCTCTTACAGATACAACCCGATGGGAAGGATCGGTTTCAGGGTAGCGTGCCACATGCCCATATAGCCGAAGTTGGCGCTGACGGACTATGCAGGTAATAGGCCTCGATTTAGTCTCACGGTGCAATCGCTGATTTGACACGTAATCATCCCAGCGATACCCCATGATTCTGCGAAGACACTTATTACCAAAGGCATTGATTCGTCTCTTCAAATCACTATTTAGTGTCCATGTCTCACAACCATAGAGTAGGACAGGGATCACAAGCGACTTGAAGATCCGGATCTTTGTCCTCCTGCACAGGTACCGACAACGCCAAATACTCCCGCTGAGCGAGTCCATAACACCGTGGGCTATGCCAATCCGCCGTAAGGCTTCTTGACGTGACCCGCCGTCATTATGGACTGCGCTATCAAGGTATGTAAAACTTTCCAAGATCTCAATGTCCTCGCCACACGCATGAACAGACTGTACTGCTTCATCTAGTACGTCTCCAAACACCTGGACCTTGGTCTTGAGCCAGGAGACCGCAAGTCCCAAAGGCTTTGCCTCCTCGTGCAGCGCCTCGAGAGCCATCACCAGGACCTCCAGCGACTCAGCAAAGATTACTGCATCATCGGCAAAAACAAGATCAGTGATCTTGGTGTTGCCGACGGATGCTCCACAATCACTTTGATCTACAACCTTGTCCAATACCCAGTCCATACAAGTGTTGAAAAGTGATGGGGCAAGGACGCACCCTTGCCTCACTCCTGTATTCACAGGAAAGAAGCTGGATACACCTGCCCCGCACTTCACAGCACTCTCAGTCCCAGAATACAGACCAGTTATCAAACCAATAGTCCTTGCAGGAATCCCTCGAAGTCGCAGAAGATCCCAGAGTGACTCACGATGCACTGAGTCAAACGCCTTCTTGAGATCAACATAGGCTGCAAGCATCCCCTGTCGAAACTCACGTCGGCGTTCCACCAGGACACGAGGCGCTAGGATACGGTCCGTTGTTGACTTACCAGGCGTGAACCCAGACTGCTGAGGTCTCTGATGCTTCACCAGATGACTGCGAATTCGTGTCAGCAATAGATGGGCAAGCACCTTGCCTGTTACGCTGAGCAGTGTAATACCGCGGTAATTGTTGCAGTCCTGACGGTCCCCTTTCCCTTTCCAGATAGGGACGACCAGCCCTCTTTTCCAGTCAGGAGGAATGGTACCTGATTGCCACACGGCAGTCAGGACAGCATGCAACCCGCGGATCATGGCCTCACCCCCAGCTTTGAGGAGCTCCGCACTGATATTACAAACACCAGCTGCCTTTCCACCCTTCAACTTTGCTACAGCCTCTCTGACTTCGTCAAGAGAGGGTGCGGTTTCGTCAATGGGAGGATCGGCATCCACTGCCTGTAACCCAGTGGTCTGAAGCTGCTCAGTTGGAGGGTCCACCGTGAACAACTGCCCAAAGTACTCAGCCAAACGAGCCATCTGCCCATCCATGTCCGACACGAGGCGCCCATCTGCTGTTCGAATAGCACTCGCCCGAGAAGGAGACTTGGAACGGAGCTTCTTCAGGGCTCGGTAGGCGGGTCGGAGGTCATTAGCGTTCAAATGACCCTCGACACCCTCAGCGAGACTCCTGACATACCTCTCCTTGTCTCTCCTCAGGAGGGTTCTAGTCCGGCGTGACAGAGCCCTGTGCTGGTGCCGGTTCCCAGCCAGCCTGGCAGCGCGACTCTCCTCGATTTTCTCCAGCGTCTCCGTCGAGACAAAACCACGCCTTGACCTCGGGTGCTCCCCAATACACTCCTTGGCAGCCTGTAGAGTTTCACGTTTGAAGGTATCCCACAGTTCTACAGGATCCCCGAGAGCACCGAGCACATCAAACCGATTTGAGACTGCCACCGCATACTCATGAGCACAAGTCAAGTCCTTCAGTTTCTCAAGATGAAACACAGTATGGTTACCTCTTGAGATTCTTCTGGACTTGACATGAAGCTTAAGTGTAGCAACAACAAGTCTGTGATCTGTTCCAAAGAACTCAGCACTCCGGTAAACCCTGCAGTTCTGGAGGATCCTCCAACGAGTACTAACGAGGATGTGGTCGATCTCCTTAGCTACCCCTCCGGCATTACTATACCATGTCCAGCGGTGCAGCTCTGGTCTCTGATACCAAGAACCTGCAATTCTCAACCTTCTGGACCTTGCAAAGTTCAGAAGCAGAGAACTGTTGGTGTTTCTGGTACCGGAGCCATGGGGACCAACACACAACTCGTAGCCATCTCTCACAGTGCCAATAGTAGCATTGAAGTCGCCCAAGACAATGAGTGTGTCCCGAGGAGGACAAAGCAAAGGTTTTATTCACTGTCACATCAAACAAGGTTCAGATCATCAACTTTATCATTAAAGACCTGATAGACCGCAAGGATGATGAAGTCACACACTCACTGATTCTCACTGGCGCAGAAGGTGTTCCCTTCGAGCTGCCAGGTGGAACTGTGATCAGACGTAGAGATCTTGAGATGACCAAAGAGGAGGCTGACACCATCATCCTCCAGCAGGTAGATCCATTATAAATTAATGATATAATCGTGGATAGTAACTATTATTAATACCATTATTAGTGGTTCGTGTGCTAAAGAGACCTTTTCATGATTATCATTGTTCATTACTAGGTTGCAAGTCGTGAAGTGATTAACAAGGGTGCCCGTGTCATCGTCGCTGATGATACAGACGTTTTTGTGCTGTTGGTCCATTTCAAGCATGCTGGCTGTCTTGTTAGTGGTCCCATCTACATGGAGTGGCCTCAGCGCCATCGTGGTGTCATTGATATTGATCTCACTATACAAACACACATGTCAATCATCCCCGGGCTGTTTGCCGCACCTGCCCTCAGTGGGTGTGACACTGTGGCATCCTGCTTTGGGATTGGCAAGAAAAAGGTTCTCAAGGTTCTGCGAGAAGGTGAGATGATATTGGGTTTCATATTGGGGAACAATAATGTGATAACCATAGAAAATCTGGACTACTCATAATGCTAATAATAACAATATACTGAATCTTTTGTTGCAGGTGTTGTCTTATTTCACTTCATGGGAGATGCGACACTGCCGGCGATCTCCTACCATCATATGATTGAGGAGGCTGCTCAATTCACACTTGCATGCTACAATCTGACTGGCAAGAATATCCTGACAGAAGCTAGAGTGGAGGCATGGATGACTAAGATGAGAAAATGTACCCTCGAGCCCCCTAAGCTCTGCTCACTTCCCCCAACCTCTGAAGCATTTCGCCAAAATGCTCTCCGAGCACATTTCCAGCTTGCTGTGTGGTATAACGCCCTTGAACCTCATCCACCTTTTCTTGACCCTGTAGACCACGGCTGGACACGTCTTGAGGGTAGTACAATAATTATCCCCACAATCGTCCCTGCTGATACACCCTTGGCACCAAAGGAGCTACTAAAAGTGATAAAATGTGGGTGCGACAGTCTCAACCCGTGTGCCACGAATAGGTGTAGATGCAAGTCTCAAGGCCTTATGTGTACCCTTTTTTGTGTGTGCAAAGGTGTCACCTGTAAAAAGAAACCTGGATCATCTGCTGAACTCGAATAAAACCTGAACAATCTCATATAAATTAGTGTCTATGTGTATTGAATCTTCAATCTTTTGTTGGTGCCTTGAAATTAAACATAATTGATTTCGGTTTGTTTGTTCCTTTAGCTTGACTATTGATCACAACCAGCACCTAGCAAAATATGTTATTGCATAAAATGACCTTGCACCACCCTTTATCACATTCAACATCTAGCATATACTCTTAAATTGTATAAAGAAACAAATTATCATAACATGAATTGCAGAGACAGCCTTATATATGTATTTTCTGCAATTATGGGAAAGAAAATGCCCTTGACCTGGTCATTTGTTCTTGAAAATTACCTCATAGGGTTTCAAAAGTGTATCTAATGAGTCGGGCATCATTAAAAACCTATAAATCAACCCAAAGTTCATTGAAATTGGTCAAGGGATTCATAAACTAGCTATTTCACAGCAAATATCAGGCTCCGGTGGGCATCTTGGCGGCCATCTTGAATTTTGAGAAATGCTCAAGGGTATGCTCAATTTACCAGCCAGTTTATGTTTATGGGATACCTTAGGCCTCAGAATCAGGTGAGAAAAAAACTATATCAATCAAGTCACCCCATGCTCATATGGCTCCCTGACTATAATGGCGTCCAGTCACACCAGTGTGGTGGGATTACGTATTTCGAGATTATCTCTAATGACATTGCAAAGTGTAAACATTGCAATAATAATTATTCATGTAAGATATTATTATGTAAGTATTTGTGTAGGAGTGGGTCCTCGTCCCGCAACCTGGAAACATAGAAAATTGAACGGAGTTTACCTTAGACATTCATATTTTTATGGCTGAACTCTTACAATACACACAAAATATTTCAGTTACCTGTATGATATCAAAAATATTGTATTACTTGAAATATTATGTAATATTCGCAATTCGCATTCGCATTCGCGAATATTAAAACCAAATATTCGCATTCGCATTCGCGAATACGGAAAATACATTCGGTCCATCACTAGTGTATATGTGTATGTGTGTGTGTGTGTGTGTGTGTGTGTGTGTGTGTATGTGTGTGTGTGTGTGTGTGTGTGTGTGTGTGTGTGTGTGTGTGTGTGTGTGTGCGTGCGTGTGTATATGAAAAACAGAAAGATAAATTACCTAATTTGAGATAGATTGCATATTATTATTCACCCAAATGAGTTAATCCTCTTCCATCTCATTATCTTCTTGGTCTCTTTTATGTTTCTTACCTGTCATCGATTTCCGATCAGCTACCACCTGTTGAGTTAAGGCTGCGCGTGACTGGCAGCTAGGGAACACACAAGGGTAGAGGCTTGGGGAGGCAGCTGCAGCTGGCAGCCTCACCTGGTAGAGGAAATACATTTACATTGTAGTTATTGACTGACTGGTTCACGTGTTATCATCCTCACCACTATAATCAGTATCATTATAAAAAATAACTATTATCATTATTGTTAATATCATTGGTATTATCGTTATTGTCACTAATAACAGTAATATTGGTAGTAAGAGTTGTAAAAGTAGTAGCAGTAGTAGCAGTAGCAACGCCAGCAGTAGTATTAAAATTAGTAGTAGCAGTAGTAGTGGTAATAGTAGGTAGCATTTCTTTATTTTACGTGTTGATCCTATGGTGCCTTTGGGCTTTTATCTTCTTTAAGGATTCAGATGGTTAGCCCTGTATGTTTAAGGTAACCAGAGTCACGCTTTTTTTAGCATCTGTCCCGGTTTTTTTAATGTGAGTAAAATGTACCGCTTTTTTTACGTTTGTCTCGCTTTTTCGTTGAAGTCCCAGGTGTGTGTACCACCTGGGTTGTTGTTATTGTTGGGTGCAAATTTTTACTCATCTCAAGGCCAGAGATGTCATGATCACCAATCCATGTCAGAAATGGTTCGGTTTATACTCTGCCTCGTTGGAATAAATCCTTCTGAACGTACATTCTTTCACATTAATATGATATGGACATCTGAAAAAATCCCGACTGAAAGTCCCAACTATAAAAACATTATTAACAACAAAGATAAACTTCAAACATCAGGCTGCATAGACTTCTACGGTATGCTGAAATCAACTCCAAAATTATTGAAAAATTCATCCAGTGAAATGTATGAAACAAACGTAAGCAGAAAATTGTTGTTGATTGATTGGCAGCGAGCGAAGCGAGCTGCTACTTACCATAAGACCCATTCGCGTAAGGGGAGTGGAACCAAGTTTAAGCCAAAAAGTTAATAACTACTCCTAAATATTGTCGGATTGAGCTGGAATTTGACATGCAAGTAGTGCTGTCAAAATCAATGGGGGTCTGTGCAACAAACTTTTTGCGTAGAACAAGCCCTAATGAGTAATTAGCGTAATGAGTTAATTGGCTGGAACATGGCTCGCTGCCACGTTCCAGCCGCAATAACTGAGCCAAAAGCAAAGGGGCCAGAGGCTGGACGCCTATACTTGATGTACTGTATTCTCTTTCTTTTAAGGAATATTAACTACTTATTGGCAGCGAGCGAAGCGAGCTGCTACTTACCATAAGACCCATTCGGGTAAGGGGAGTGGAACTAAGTTTAAGCCAAAAAGTTAATAACTACTCCTAAATATTGTCGGATTGACCTGAAATTTGACATGCAAGTAGTGCTGTCAAAATCACCAATGGGGGTCTGTGAAACAAACTTTTTGCGTAGAATAAGCCCTTAATGAGTAATTAGCGTAATGAGTTAATTGGCTGGAACGTGGCTCGCTGCCACGTTCCACCCGCAAGACCTGAGCCAAAAGCAAAGGGGCCAGAGGCTGGACGCCTATACTTGATATATATATATATATATATATTATATATATATAATATATATATATATATATATATATATATATTATATATTATATATATATATATATATATATTAATATATATAAGTATAGGCGTCCAGCCTCTGGCCCCTTTGCTTTGGCTATATATAATATATATATATATATATATATATTATATTATATATAATATATAATATATATATATTAATAATAATAATTGTATGACATGTGTAGTCATAGGTAAAAAAAATACCAAAATTCAATGGACCTTGAATTGTTCGATGAATCTGGGCTGCAGAGTAAAGGTTAGGTATGCCAGCAATCATGCTTTTTTTTGTTTTTGTTTTTTACATTTATGCCTATAGCGCCTGTAGGCAGTGATCTCCAGGGCTCGGATGGTAAGCCCTGGTGGCTTACTTGAGGGCTGTGATGGTTAGCCCTCGCCCGTGGTGGCGCATGCAATGATGCGTGATTTTTGTATAGTGACGCCTGTAATTAGAGGCTCATGCCGCCCCCCTGTGTCGTCCGATACACTCACAATCGAAGGTAGAGTTAATGAAAAGGGCATGTGGGTGTTCTTAGGCCACTCGACGGTGCAGAAACATTTTAAGAGGATTTATGAGTCTCACTCGGGATTGAACTCGGGTCTTCGAGAACGCCACTCGGTGACACTAACCACTCTGTTACCGCCTCCCCAAATGTGCGTATCATTTCTTGAAAAGTAATGAAATGCAATTATACTTCTCTCCCAATAGTCTTAAAGACCTTTAGGCTCATGTATACTGTCAGCATAACCAACAGCTGAGTAAGGGAATTCCTTGACAAAATAAAGGTAAATTTCTAGCTTTTGCCCATACTCTACAATACAACCCCCTTCCCTCCAACAAGCTTGGGGACCTGTGGGAATGCAGGGTTTTCCGGTGGGGAGCAAATAATGCGTTGGAAACACGTATTTTGGAGTTATGTAAGGGAACCAACATTCCCTAGATTTAGGGTAATTTCCTTAGATCTAGGAGAATTTATCTAACCAAATACATTTTAACCTAACCTATTAGCGGGGAGACTCCGCCCCTCTCGACCCCCGGTAATCTAACCTAACCTAACCAAATTTAACCTAACCGACCGGGTGGTTGCCCCCCTCGACGCCCCCCCCCCCCTTCGATACTCTAACTAATCTAACTTCCTAACAGGTGGGGCTCCTCCCTCCCTCGACCGCCCGGTAACCTGACAAAATTTTACCTTACCTCTTAGCGGGGGGGTGTTGGGGGGGGGGGGCTAGACACTTCGGTCATCATTCTGTTTATGAGGATCGTCAGGTTAACACGTCTTTGGACATCAAATCATATCCAATTTCCCTAGATCTAGGGATTTTTACAACATCCCTAACTCAAAAACTATGTGGTTGCGACGCATATTTTGTACCCCAGCTAAATATTCCACATTCCACCAGGTCCCCAAGCTTGTTTTAGGGAAGAGGGGGAAGTATGGGCAAACACTAGAATAATACCAAAATAAGAGCTAGTATGTAGTTTGCCTACCTGGTTTGCTACCCCTAGTTTCATTTTGTCACAAAGCAGATTGAGGATGAGGCCCAAAATATACGGCTTAGCACAGACTCTCTGTGACGCTAGTCCACAGCTGGGAAATAACAGCAATTAAATACAACAGCAGTCGGGACTGTGGTGTGTTCCATATACGGGAATCAACAAAGACTGTCCATTCAATCAATGTATTCATACAGCAGGGATCTGAAATTTATATGTCGAGGATCTCGTATTTTTTTTAATGATATTCCTTATGCTGAGTGCCATGAGGGTAAACTTCAATGTATGAGGCACTGGAACTTTCAAGTGTCCCAGGAAACCCAGAAATTCCTGCCGAGTCTATCAAATTTTGATTGACCATATGATACGTCTTTCGTAAAGCCACAACTCTTTACAATAGCATTGTATTCTATTTTGTGTGTGTCACTGGTATACGTGTATAGGTTAAGCAGGACGGAGGTCTCTCTAATGTTGTTTTACTTGCCAAATACCAGGATAAGAACATTTTATACAGTAGCTGTGTTCAGCCAGGGGTGCGTTCAGTAGGGCAATCCGTACGCTCCGAATTCGTGGCAGGCGTCTAGTCCAGCCTTTGTTATTGTTTTGATCTGACGTCTCCGATGTGTTCTGTTTATGCGCGGCGAATCCAGATTGGATCATGATCTGAGTGGAATCTAGATCACGAATCTGGGTTAGATCAGGATGTAAATATAAGAGGCCGTAAGTCTTTTCTTTCTACGTATTCTTTCCTCCTTCTCCTCCTCCTCCTCCTCCTTCTTCTCCTCCTCCTTCTTCAACACTCTCTATGTCATCCATGCAGGAACAAACGACGTGTACAGTAGCGGATCTGAAGAAATTCTGGACAAGTACAGGAAGTTGATCCGGAAATTCAAGACTAAAACTAATCATATCATTATTTCAGGAATTCTCCCCAGACTAGGAGTAGGCCGACGCTTTTACGATAAGGCGTTCAGCGCAAATAACCGACTGAGGTCTCTTTGTGCACAGGAGAATGTAGACTTCGCAAACTTCTGGGATAATTTCTACGAGGATCCCATCCTGGTTGAGGATTCCATCCTATATGGGGATGACGGACTCCACCTCAGCCCCGTCGGCCATGCACGATTAGGACGTCTGCTAAATGATAAAGTTTCTTCTTAAAGATAAAAAAACGACGAGCGGACGGCGGTAGCAGCATCACCTTAACCCCTTTCTTACCCCACAGCAACGCTGGGTCACGTCCCGTTTCCGCAAATACTAATCAAAGTAACTTAATCAAGCGCCCTGTAACAGTGGACCGTAGACGCCCTGCCGGTAAACCCTCACGCAAGGTTACCAAAACTATCAAGGAACTTAAATTACTCTACACAAATGCCAGAAGCATTATTTTAAAGCGTAACGAATTATTAGCATACGTTGTTGCCGAAACGCCAGATATCGTCAGTATCACTGAGAGTTGGGTCAACACAAAAGATGAACATTTATTAGCTGAAATAGCCATTCCAGGCTATAAGACATTCCTAAATTGTCGCACGCATAAAGCAGGTGGAGGTGTCATTCTTTATATTAAAGAAAATTTGCAAGCAATCGAAATCGATAAAGTAAACAAAGATCATTATGACTCAGTCTACGCAAAGATTAAGCTAAACGGTAAATTGCTAACTATTGGGACAATATATCGTCCTCACAAATCTAATGCGGAAGTAGATTGCCTCCTGTATGACGAGATAAAGTCAGTTGTGAACAATAATAACGATACAATTATTTGTGGAGATCTTAACCTACCTCATATAAACTGGAATAATAATTCTGCTGATAGAGAAGGTATGCGATTGCTTGATATGGTGAACGAAGTATATTTAAATCAGGTGGTCCGTGAGCCTACAAGGGATAATAGTATCCTAGATTTAGTTTTCACTACCGACATTGATCTGATTGATTACTGCGATATAGGTGAACATTTGGCAAACAGTGATCACAGGCTAATCAGATGCGGCATAAATTGCAATGTAGACATCACAGAAAATCGGTTATTAGTCCCAAATTATAATAAAGCAGATTTCACGAAGATCAGCAGGGTACTAAGCGAAGTTGAATGGATTGACCTACTAAATGGTAATAACGCCGAAAACATGTGTAATGTATTCACTAATAAACTCCAATCGGTGGCGGAAAAACATGTTCCCATGGTAAGAAAACGTTTGAATAACATAAACAGACCCAGTTGGATGAATAATGAGATCCAACAAATCATTGGCAGAAAGCGCCGAGCGTATAAAGTTTACAAACGATCAAAGGCAGACTGCGATTCTAGAGAATACAATGACGTCAAACGTCGCTGCAAAGGACTAATTAAGTCTAAAAAGCGCGAGTATGAAGAAAAAATTGCAAAGGAATCCAAATCAAACCCGAAAAGGTTCTTTCAATACGTTCGAAGTAAGAAAAACGTCAAAACAAGTATTGGGCTACTGAAAGATAATAATAATATCTTGGTAAATGATAATAAGAGTATGGCGTTCGTACTCAATGAATACTTTAATGCGGTATTTATTAAAGAAGACCAAACTCCATTACCAGAACCAGTAAACATGTATGCGGGACTCGAAAGGGATAGACTGGTAATAGGAGAGATAACAGTAGACGAAATATCAAAGTATTTGCTGAAACTTGACCCAGCAAAATCCGTGGGGGTGGACGAAATCTCGTCGCGACTACTTCGCGAATGTCACAGTCAACTTTCGCTCCCATTAAAGATTATTTTCAATAAATCGCTAAGTGATAAAAATTTTCCTAGTATGTGGAAATTAGCTAATGTTACACCGATATTCAAGAAAGGGAGTAAGAGCCTCGCAAGTAATTATCGCCCAATTAGTCTAACGTCCGTGATTGTTAAACTATTTGAGAAAATATTGCGGGATAAAATAGTGTCTTTTCTCGATGAAAATAACTCTATACTAAACTCCCAGCATGGATTTCGAAATAAGAGATCCTGCTTAACAAAACTACTGGATTTTTTTAATGTCATTTATTCAAACTGGGACGCAAAAATTCCCTCGGGTGTAATATACCTTGATTTTCAGAAAGCCTTCGATACAGTTCCACATAAGCGACTGTTGACCAAGCTAAGGGCACATGGCATAGGAGAGCAATTATGTTCATGGATTGGCGATTGGCTTTCAAATCGTAAGCAACGGGTAGTAATAAATGGTGAGGCATCTGATTGGTTAGATGTCACTAGTGGGGTGCCTCAGGGCTCGGTCTTGGGTCCTACTCTTTTTCTGATATATATCAACGATCTGGACTGGGGACTTGTATCTAAAATATCGAAATTTGCAGATGACACCAAATTAGGCGGTAAAGCATATTCTAGAGAAAACTGCGAACTCATACAAAGTTATCTCGACAAACTATCAGATTGGAGTGATAAATGGCTATTAAAATTCAATTCCGATAAATGTAAAGTAATGTATATAGGCAACGATAACCTCAAATATAACTATCAAATGCAAAATAAATCGTTAACTGAAGTACAACAGGAAAAGGATTTAGGTGTCATCATCAGTAATGATCTGAAAACCAGTCCGCATTGCCTAGCTGCCAGTAAAAAGGCAAATATGATGTTGGGCTTTATTAAACGTATATTTGAACATAAAACTCCGAAAGTAATGACACAATTATACACGTCCTTGGTTAGGCCGCACTTGGAATATGCCGTTCAATTCTGGTCGCCCTGTTTCGTAAAAGATCAAGCCAAATTGGAATCAGTGCAAAGAAGAGCAACCAAACAAATTCCATCTCTGCGAAATTCATCTTATGAAGAGAGACTGCGGAAACTTAATATGTTTTCCTTAAAGGATCGTAGAATCCGTGGGGACTTGATAGAAACCTTTAAGATCCTAAAATGTTTTGATGTCATTAATCAAGAAAACCTATTCGAGCTTTCAACTCAAGTGACAACAAGAAATAATGGTTTAAAACTAAACGGTCAACGTTGCATCACCGATCTCCGTAAAAATTATTTCAATGTTAGAGTCGTTGATCGATGGAACAAGTTACCAGCAAATGTTGTCGGAGCCAACACAATAACTACATTCAAAAACAGACTTGACGCGCACTGTAAAGTAAATGGGTATTGATAGTGCGAATTCGTATCTAGTCCCCCGTATCGATTAGTTGTAGTGGTAGTGGTAGTTGTAGTTAGTATTTTTCATATCCTATCATTCTGCACTATGAAACTTCCATGTTCCTATCCTCTTTAGGGACATGGTATCATTTTCCAATTGTTTTCTTACAAGTAGTTGATAGTTAGTAGTATGTAGTTCAGCAGATACCCTCGCTATGGACCAATAGGTCTCCTGGTGTCTGTTACTCCTATGTAAAATCCTATGTAATCCTCCTCCTCCTCCTCCTCCTCCTCCTCCTCCTCCTCTTCCTCCTCCTCCTCCTCCTTCTCCTCAAGGATAACAATCTTTTGTGACTTGACAAAAGCTTTTGATACAATTTCTCATTCCATACTATTAGATAAACTTAAAGTGTACGGAGTTCGAGGTACGGCTAACAACTGGTTTAAGAGTTATTTAAGTAATAGACAACAATATACTGTATACAATAACGCATCATCTTCTTATAATAATGTCAACTTTGGAGTACCACAAGGCTCAATTCTCGGCCCGATATTATTTTTAATATATATAAATGACATTACACGTAGCACCAATTTATTAAATTTCTTACTTTTCGCAGATGACACAAATATATTCATAACCGGGAGAGATGTTAATGAATTGAAAACTACACTAAATCGAGAATTAAATCACGTAGCAAATTGGATCAAATGCAATAAACTAACACTCAATATAGGTAAAACAAATTACATGATTTCACATCCCTTAATGACACAAACACCCCATGTAAATATAAAAATTGATAATCTAATTATAAATCAAGTTAATGAAATAAGATTTTTAGGTGTCATAATTGATAACTCTTTAAAATGGAAATCTCATATATAATGCTTATAAACAAAATTGTCTAAAATAACAGATATAATGTACAGGATTAGAGACCATGTGAATAATGACAGTCTTAAACAAATATATATATCACTAGCATATCCATATCTATTATATTGTTGTTCTTTATGGGGGGGAGCTTATAAAACATACATTGATCATCTTTTTGTTGAACAGAAGAAGTTGATACGCATAATGTCTCGCAGCCAACGCTATGATCACACTCACCCTCTCTTTATAAGCTACAAATTGTTAAAATTACAAGATGTTATACACCTACAGACATGCTTATTTGTATACGGGGCCTTGCATTCATTTCCAATAAATTGTAATTTTAATGTAATAGATCGTAGTGACACTAGAAGAATAAATAATTTAAGAACCCCACTGTGTAGAACAAGTCACGCCCAACAGAGTATCCTATTCCGAGGACCCAAACACTGGAACCAACTTCCTCAAGAGACAAGGAACAGTCATTCACGAGCTGGACTCAAAAACAGACTCAAAAACATGTTATTAGCTAATTACAATTAGATTTACCGGTAATATTTCTATTTTTTATTCTAGGTAAGACACTTATATTATAAAACTCATTTTTGTGATGCAAGTTGCAAGACTGCATATAGTAATGTTATGGTAGGTGCATTTGTCATTATTATTATTATTATTATAAATATTATTATCATTATTGCAAATATTATTATATTATAATTATTGTTATTATTTTTACTATCAATATTACGTTATTATTATTAATATTATTATCATTATCATTATTATTATTAATATTATTATCATTATTAATATTAATATTATCATTATCATTATTATTATATATATTATTCTTTATTATTATTATTATTATTTTATTTTTATTTTTATTATTATTATTATTATTATTATTATTATTATTTAATATGGTTATTATCATTATTACTATTATTACTATTGCTTATTGGTATTATTATTACTATTATTATTATTAATATTTCTATATCATTATCAGTTACCATTATTACTAATATTATTGCTTATATTATTCATTATTTTTCATATTATTTTCCACGAGATTCATTGTTTGTTAAAAAAGTAATCCATGGTGATGGATGGGCCACAACATGCGTCAGCTTACAGTAATTATAATTGTAGGTCCGTAATAGAGCCTTGGCTCAATGGACCTTGGCTGCATTATTATTATTATTGTTATTTATGTTATGTACAAAGTGGCCAATAAATGTATCAATCAATCAATCAAAAATCCTCCTTCTCCTCCGCCTTCTTTTCCTCCTCCCATTTTTGCAGAAATTTGATCCATTTTTGCAGAAATGCAATTTGCTTGATCCATCAAAATCAGTGAGGTTTGACGAAATAAAGCCCAAATTACTTCAGGAATGTTATGTACTGCCACGATTTTCTTGAGTACAGTATTATCCTTGACTTAAATATCCCGCGTAGTGACGTAAGGAATCTGTGGCGAACCGCCTCAAACCAACGTTAATTAACACCCTTCTTAATACGAAAAACTAGTAAACCAAATTTTTCGGGTAACTCTCTTATCGATTCAGAGTGCTAGTGTTATAGTAACTTTATCTTAATGAATTCAATTAACGAGCTTCGTCATACTCATGTTGGTTCACGCCTTTTCATTGTACAAGCACGCCACCCTTCCTCCCTTTCTTCCCCGGCGGTAATCAATTCATCATTACCACTCCGTAATTTTTACTAGGTAGTCCGCCCGAAGTTCCTTTCGTAATTACTTTTTCTTACATCTGGACAAGTTTATTATCAGTTATGTATATCCACGAGGATAGGTAGTGAGGTCATAGTAACGTATAATGAGGCGGAAATTGTAGCCTGCGAGAGAGAGAGAGAGAGAGAGAGAGAGAGAGAAGAGAGAGAGAGAGAGAGAGAGAGAGAGAGAGAGAGAGAGAGAGAGAGAGAGAGAGAGAGAGAGAGAGAGAGAGAGAGAGAGAGAGAGAGAGAGAGAGAGAGAGAGAGAGAAGAGAGAGAGAGAGAGAGAGAGAGAGAGAGAGAGAGAGAGAGAGAGGAGAGAGAGAGAGAGAGAGAGAGAGAGAGAGAGAGAGAGAGAGAGAGAGAGAGAGAGAGAGAGAGAGAGAGAGAGAGAGAGAGAGGAGAGAGAGAGAGAGAGAGAGAGAGAGAGAGAGGAGAGAGAGAGAGAGAGAGAGAGAGAGAGAGAGAGAGAGAGAGGAGAGAGAGAGAGAGAGAGAGAGAGAGAGAGAGAGGAGAGAGAGAGAGAGAGAGAGAGAGAGAGAGAGAGAGAGAGAGAGAATGACGAGAAGCGAGGTGGTATAGCGCGTTTTCGCGAAGTTTATCAGGCCGGTCCAGGCCGATGTGGACTAGTCCAGGGTGGACTGATGCTCGCGAAAACACATCTAGACTGGCCCCGTCCCATTCGTCGTTCCTATTTGCTGGGAGATCAAGTGGGCGGTCCTACCGTCCTGCAGGCTTTACCCTCCCTCCCACCCCCCCAAAGACACACGAAAGGGTTATCAATTTGACCTCAGGTAATAACCTCCTAGTTGGCATATGAAAGGTGAACCGTGGTCATCATTTTGTGTGTGATTAGAGTCAGGTTTATAAATCTCTGGACGGAGGAAGCATCCCAGCAATACAATATTGCAAGACCTGTCGTAGCCATGTCAAACGTTTACTATATATAACCTATAATATAACCATCATGTATCATATCTATAGGTACTGGCATCCACTACCTGGGGATTTCCGTATATAGGAGGCCTTTTATTGGTGGAGTACGTGTTATTAGCCCTATTATCATGGAAGTTTTGCCTTTGGCAATTAATGTGGTCTCAATGATTCGTGTTATTACTGACTGGCGCTTCTATACTTCCTTGAAAATAACGTAATGGCAAAATATTCGGATAAATTTAATCACTACACAAAATATTGCCTGGTTTTGCTACAATTTTTATATCGTACTTTTCAGTCTAGTTTTTCATAGTCATCCCTGCTACTTGACTTCACAATGAGAATTCAAGTAGCAGGGATGACTATGAAAAATTGAATTATGAAATCTCATTTAATTTACCGTCAATTACACTATCTATAGTCGCCACTGCATTAATGTCGCAGGGGGGGCATATATTACGAGTTTTAGTATCACTACAGATTTGTATGTGCCACTGAAGAGACGTGCACAGTAGTTTACATTATCTACACAACACTATACATGTCTTCAGTGGCATATACAAGTCTGTAGTGATGCTAAAATTCGTAATATATGGCGCCTAGTGACATTAGTGCAGTGGCGTCTATGGTGTTATTGACGGTACATTCATTTACCAAGATGTTGTTTCCATTAATAAAATTGCGAATATTGTAATTTTTCATGAAATGACTTTAGTCCTATGGTCGGCCATCATGGTGTTTCATGTCTTATCAGCAGCACGAGAAGCTCCTGGACGTCTTCCCCGCTGACTGTAGTGCGCTTGCGCCAGTTCTCCCCACACAGGGCCAAGGCGGTCCTGGCAAAGCCGTCTGTATGTAAAAGCCTGCGCCTGAGATTGATGACGTCACGGACGGAGTCTGTACGAGGCCACCGAGATGATAAGTTTACCTACTTAATATATGTTTATCAGTATAAAAGATATACTGTTATCTTCGGAAATGTTTGTTCTTTAATATTATCAAATAAAAACCCGTAAAACACACTAAAGAAATGCCATTATGAGACTCTCAAGAAATATGCATGAACTCTTCGTCATTTAATATTTTGCTCGCAAACATTTTACATGGAGAATATCAATAGAAGCGGAATGTAGTTAGCTTTCCATTGATTTATTTTGTTTTCTGATAAATGAATTAGCAGCATGCATAAATTAGCGTTAACTAAATACATAACATCATGAAATCGGGTATTTTCCTACCTAATATATGTTTATCAGTATAAAAGATATACTGTTATCTTCGGAAATGTTTGTTCTATAATATTATCAAATAAAAACCCGTAAAACACACTAAAGAAATGCCATTATGAGACTCTCAAGAAATATGCATGAACTTAAACTCTTCGCCATTTAATATTTTGCTCCAAAACATTTTTACATGGAGAATATCAATAGAAGCGGAATAGAATTAGCTTTCCATTGATATATTTTGTTTTCTGATAAATAAATTAGCAGCATGCATAAATTAGCGTTAACTAACTAAAAAGATCATGAAATCTGGTCATTTTTTCCGATTGATGATGTTATTTATTTAGTTAACGCTAATTTATGTATGGTTCTAATTCAATTATCAGAAAACGAAATGTATCAATGGAAAACTAATTAAAAACCGCTTTTAGTGATATTCTCCATGTAAAATGTTTTCGAGCAAAATATTAAATGGCGAAGAGTTTAAGTTAATGCATATTTCTTGAGTCTCATAATGACATTTCTTTAGTGTGTTTTACGGTTTTTTATTTGATAATATTATAGAACAAACATTTCTTGCGAGCTTTCAGCGAGTGAGGACGTACGTACGTCCTCACTCGCTGAAAGCTCGGCGCCTACTGACGTGTGGAGCCGACTCTGATGATGACGTCACCGTCCATCTCGCCTCCCAGACGCAGGCTTTCTACATAGAGACGGCTTTGGTCCTGGTCGCTCGCCTGGACTAGTCTAGTCCGGGCCAGTCCGGGCTAGTCCGCCTCACAAAAACAGCCCCCGGCCTGGACAGAGCCAGTCTGGACCGGGCTAGAACGGTCGCGAAAACGCGCAATTTTTTGTTGTGAGCTGAGCAGGGGTGAGACAGACGTCCACCGTGCCTACACAACGCCCCCCACCGTCTGATTTTTCTCTTTAAATACCACAGTGCCCGAAATGGTAAACACTTAGCCTACTTACCACTATTATCACCGTGTGTGTACATACACAGACAACAGACAAACACAAAACATGATAGCTTCGAAGTTGTGGTAGAAAAGCTATTGTAATGTAACCAAGGTATGTATGTATTTTTTTGGTCTACGGGGCCAGACAGAAGGGGACTCTATGACCCCGGGTTCGGACCCTAGATGCCCTGCTGGCAAACCCTCAAGCATGCTTACCAAAACTATTAAGAAACTTAAACTGCTATACACAAATGCCAGAAGCGTAATTTTAAAACGTAATGAACTATTGGCTAATGTTAACTCCTCAGATGCCGGCGACATAAATCTACGTCACACGTAGGTATCCACCTTGTGCCGCGACATAGATTTACGTCCCTAAAAACAACTTTTTAGCGTCCAAATTAATGACAGTACGCTGCTCAAATTGGTATGGCAAGCTTGACATACTCTCCTCTACATGACGCCACCTCCACCCCATCCAAGGGCCCTGGCGGGCGCCGTTAGTCGCTGAATCATGGTTTTTGGCAAAGACTACTGTATACTGGACTTGCTACTCAGTTTGGGCTATTTCCAGTGGAGGCCAATGCCGCGATTCCTGACATTTTCGAACATCACTCCCATTTCCCTTCCTATGGTTTATCATTATAAATGATATACTGTTATCTTTGTAACTGTTTGTTCTATAATATTATCAAATAAAAAACTGTAAAATACACTAAATAAATACCATTATGAGACTCTGAAGAAATATGCGTGAACTTTTTATTCACTTAAACTCTTCGCCATTTAATATTTTGCGAGAAAACTTTTTATATGAAACATATCAATAGAAGCGGAATTTTATTTCGTTTCATTGATATATTTCGTTTTCTGATAAATGAATTAGCACCATGCATAGATTAGCGTTAACTAAAAAAATAACATCATCAATCGGGAAAACTACCCGATTGTTGATGTTATTTATTTACTTAAAGCTAATAAATGCGTGATGCTAATTAATTTATCAGAAAACGAAATATATCAATGGAAAGCTAATAACATTCCGCTTTTATTGATATGTTTCATGTAAAACGTTTTCTCACAAAATATTAAATGGCGAAAAGTTTAAATGAATATTAAGCTTATGCATATTTCTTCAGTCTCATAATGGGATTTCTTTAGTGTATTTTACAGTTTTTTATTTGATAAAATTATAGAACAAACATTTACGAAGATAACAGGGTATCATTTATACTGATAAACCATAGTCTAGTGTATTCATGGAACACTTTTTTACTTGCCGATCCGATTGATGATGTTATTTTTTTAGTTAACGTTAATTTATGCATAGTGTTAATTAATTTATCAAAAAACGAAATATATCAATGGAAAGCTAATAAAATTCCGCTTCTATTGATATGTTTCATTTTAAATGTTGTCTCGCAAAATATCAAATGGCGAAGAGTTTAAGTGAATATTAAGTTCATTCATATTTCTTCAGTCTCACAATGGCATTTCTTTAGTGTGTTTTACTGTTTTTTATTTGATAATATTATAGAACAAACATTTACGAAGATAACAGTACATCATTTATACTGATAAGCCAAAGGAAGGGTAATGGGAGTGATGTTCGAAACACTTTTTTTACCTTGCCGATCGGTCTCCACTGGTCATGAGCGGGTTGGCGAGGAACGCGAGTAACAAGTCCAGTATACAGTAGTCTTTGTTTTTGGAAAAATGCATAGCGCCTAGAACAGTACAGGAGCTAGAACAAACAGTACAGGACTATTTTTGGCATTGTAAGCTGTTTATCACACAACCCTCTAATCGACGCTACGCTACCCTTTTCCTCCATCCCCTCTCCCAAGTCCCACGCACGGCCACCTGGCGGCGTGGGGCGATAAATAATAATTGTTTTCTGCACCCTCCCCCCTCCCACCCCCAGTCGCACGGCTGCTTGGGTGTGTGATACTTGACCACTTCATACATGTAAAGTAGTCCATATTTACAAAAATATACCTAAAAGCTTAATAAATAAAACGTGAAAGATGTTATGATATGGCAAAGTGGTGTGGCATGTACGATTAAGGTAATTGCTAATGGTCAAATTAAGAAAAAAAGTACATACCAAAAAGTTTTTACCAGTCGATACAATGGGTCAAAATATGTTTACATACGTAACTACTTTTTAAACTGATTTTGTAAGGCTTGCCTTCGAAAATGTACTTACCGCGTAATTTACGGGCCAATATTTAATCATGTTCCTCGATCTCTCCGTATACGTGTTTTTTTTAATGCGATTGCCAAAATCGAATGCACCTCTGCACTCGTACATGACTCCATACTACATGTTCCTGCACTCAAAACACTCATGGAAGTCTAAACAAGTCTTGCTGGAGTAATGGTAAAACCCCTCCCTCCGACAGCCGCCCTATTCCATAAAGGTCTACGGTTTTAATGCGATGGATTTCATGACCAGGGGAGGAGCGGGCGAAATGACCCTGAAAGAAGCTAGGTAAGCCAATTTTTTTTTTTACCAGTGTATTCTGTATGTAATTCTGATTCATAACACATATTTTTTCCATAGGTCGAATTTCCCGGCACAGGGGCGTAAGTTAGGGTCAAAGATCTCGGCATCGGACGGGTAAATTCCGAAACACCTGATATCGTTACTATCACCGAGAGTTGGCTAAACCTCAAAGATCAGCATGTACGTACTATCTGAAATAGCCATTCCAGGCTATAAGACATTTCTTAATAGTCGAACGCATGAAGCCGGTGGAGGTGTCCTTCTTTACATTAAAGATAACTTGCAGGCAATCGAAATCAGCAATATAAATCATGATCATTATGACTCAGTTTACGTAAAGATTAAGCTGAACGATAAACTGTTAACTCTTGGGACAATCTATCGTTCTCCTAAATCAAATGCGGTAGTAGATTGCCTCCTGAAGGATGAGATAAAGTCAATTGTTAATAGTTATAGAAGATAATTAAAGGATAGAAGTTTTTTAGTGGTTAAAGGGATACAATAATGGCGATGTAGGAAAAGTTCTTACGGCTAGTAAGCAGGGTAGAACTAGAAGTAACGGATTCAAGCTGGAAAAGCGTAGATTTAAAAAGGAAATAGGCAGAAACAGGTTCACAAATAGGATGGTGAATGATTGGAATGGACTCATTCGTCAGGTGGTCAATGCGTCTATTGGGGTCTTTAAAAGGCGTCTGGATATATTCATGGATGGGGAAGAGAGGTGGATGTAGGTAAAGTTTAGTAACAGGAACTACCTCGTGTAGGTCTCACAGCCTCTTGTAGGTTCCTTATTTTCTCAGGTTCTTATGTTATCACGACCCAACCATATGCGGAGATATTAACCTGCGTACTTCGTATTAATTGGGATAATCATTCAGTTGAAAACGAAGGTAAGCGCATGCTAGATATGGTAAATGAGCTATTTTTACATCAGGTTATTCATGAACCTACAAGAAAAAATAGTATTTTAGATTTAGTGTTCACTACCGACACCATCTCGTTGATTATTGCGACATAGGTCAGCCAGCATTTGGCAAATGGTGATCACAAGATAATTAAATGTGGCATTAATTGCAACGTAGACCTTACAGAAAATATTTTTTTATATGAAATGTCCATGTCCCTATTATCTTTAGGTGCATGGTATCCTTTCCTAATCTCTGACTATTTCCTGATCTCTTACATGTAGTTTGTTAGTTAGCAGTATGCAGTTCAGCAGATACCCTCGTTATACACCAGAAGTTTGCCTGGTATTTGTTCTTCCTATGTATTCCTATGTATTTCTCCTCCTCCTCCTCCTCCTCCTTTTCCGTGTCTTCGTCCCACATCAATCCTCTAACATCACCCGTGCAATTTATCTATCAAAGACCTTTTTATCGCTAGCTTTATTATATGTAGTTCAAAGAAGGAAGACAAAAACCTCCATCGAATATGATGAGAATATGTCATCAAAATGAGATGGAATCCATAGTGTTATTGATCAAAACACATAAGAGAAAAAAAAATGGATTGCGGTGGGTGAGCTTGAGTGTGTGGGTGAGATTGAAAGCTGACATACACATATTATAGCCAAGTCAGTAGTTGAGTTCGTTGCCTGGGAGTCACCAACCGGTTCAGTGAATACCCGTGAGGCAGTCAGGATTGTGCATCTCGTGGCTTTGCGTTGAAAATTATATTGTGTGAAGCGAGGCGAGTTTCTTGTTCGCTTTCTCTCCAACATATTAACTAAAAGGGTTATTTAAGGCTCTGGAACCTGAAATTGAGTGACCCTAATACACAAAGGAGGAGGAAAAGATAGGGAGGACATAGCCAATCATAGAACCATAGCTGTCATGAAGGGTTATGTAATTGTCGTCGATAGGAACTCTCGTCGAAACACTAACCGAGAACTTTCGCCGACATTGAAACACTCGCCGACGTGGACATTTTCGGCAACAGTTCAGCTTGTAATAAATGAGGAAGGAGGAAGCTAACCATACACAACCACATAACCTAGCCTAACTATTCAGGCTATTGTTGGTATTTAATCCTTGAATACAGAAACCCGGGTAATAGGAACACTCGTCGACGTGAAAAATTGGAACACTCGCCGACGTCGATGAGAGTTCCTACCGGCGACAGTTCCAGGTACCGTCATGAACATACTAGCCAAGGTTTTTGAATTTATTATTAATGAGAAGTTGAAGTTGTAGATAGAGGAAAACAAGGTGTTAGGAGAGGATAAAAGTTTGTTCAGGAAAGGCAGAGGTGGAATAGAATGTATATTTAAACCAAAATAAAATATAGAAAGAAGCAGGCAGCAGAGACGAGAGATTTACTTAGTATTCATATATATTGAAAAGGCGTACGATACAGTAAATAGAGGAATGTTAGTAAGATTAGTGAGGCATATTGGACTAGATACAAAGGTGGTGAAAGTAATAAACAGCTTGTATGAAGGAAACGAAGTGAAATTTACTGTAGGTGACATTACTACTGGGTGGATGGAAAATTATATAAGAGTTAGACAAGAATCTGTCATGTCCCAAACATTGTTTAACATATATTTATAGGAACTGATAGTGAGAATTAGGACGTCAGGTAAGGGAGTAGAAATATAAGGAGAGAAGTTAGTATGTCTGGCCTATGCTGATGATGGCAGAAAGTAAGGACGAAAGGGAGGAAATTTTACATATAACAAACACGTATGGAAGGGAATGTGACCTGAAGTTTAGTGAAAGGAAATGTAAAGTCATGGAGTTCAACAGTAAAGGTAGGAGTCAGTGGGTTCTTGAGAATAATGTCCTATAAACGTAGTGGATATGTATGTATATATAGGGATTGAGGTGAACAAGGAAGGAATGGATAGGCGGTGAAAAGCAGAGGCAAGTTAATGAAGAGAAGGCAAGGAGGATATAAAGTATGATTGTTAATGGTGGTAAGAGTCATTAACAAATATGAGGTAGGCATGAGTTTATGGAAGAGGGTGGCTCTACCCTATTGTCACACCCCATCGAGTCCTCTTCCTGTAAGGACGTAGATCCTCTCCTCTCCTCTCGTCGCAGTTTTGGCCAATCAGGGTGCGAGCATTGCCTCCCATTCTGCGGACCACCTGCCCCGAGTCATAGGGACGCGAGCCTTGTCTCGCGGCCTCTCCTACCTGCCCCGTGGATTGTACTCTTGCCGTGCCGTGACCTGCCCCGTGGATTGTCTTCAGGCCGTGTTCGCCTCTGCTCCTCCACTTGGTGGAGCAGCGGAAGGAAAGAATCCACATCTGGATCACCCTCCTCGAAAAATCAGACCGACTCCCGCCCGTGGATTACCCGAGGACTTCAATTTGCCCGCCCAGGTTTGTCTAGTGCATGCTCGTCACCGTCGCCCAGTGCTCCTGCGAGTGTCCCCACGCCCGCGTCTGGGTATCCCCAGCGATACCTCGCCCAACCACCCTTTTTCTCGTTTTGTCCAGTGTGTTACCCCTTCCCTGTGTAGTGACTGTGGGCCCTGTTGTTGTGCCAGTGCCCTGTGTGTGTCCCCCATCCAACCCCATTCATTAAGTGTCCCAGCAGGTCCCGGCGTGTCTGTGTGGCCGGTGGTGTTTTTCACCGGTGAGTGGTGCGTGGCTGGTGGCACCCAGCTGGAGTGTCTGTGTGTTTTTGCCCTGTGCGGTGCTGGGGAACGCGAGTGGGAGTGAAGTGCGGTGTGAGTACGGCTGACCTGGGTGGCAGGGTGTCATAGGGACGCGAGCCTGGTCTCGCGGCCGCCGCTAAGCGCAAGACTGTCACACATCAGGGGCCGGATTCCCTTCAGCCCCATTCCTCCGCCCGTGGATAATCCTCCTGCTGGGACTTGACCTGCCTCGTGGATTGTACTCTTGCCGTGTCGTGACCTACCTGCCCCGTGGATAGTCTTGTGTCCCCACGCCCGCGTCCGGGTATCCCCACTTCCAGTGATAACTCTCCCACCCACCATTTTTTTCTTCTTGTTCAGTGCGTTACCCCTTCCCTGTGTCGTGACTGTGGGCCCTGTTGTTGTGCCCAGTGCTCTGGGTGTGTCCCCCATCCAACCCCATTCATTAAGTGTCCCTTCAGGTCCCGGCGTATCTGTGTGACCGGTGGTGTTTTTCACTGGTGAGTGGTGCGCGGCTGGTGGCACCCAGCCGTAGTGTATGCGTGTTTTTGCCCTGTGCGGTGCTGGGGAACGCGAGTGGGAGTGAAGTGTGGGGTGAGTAGGCTGACTTGGGTGGCAGGGCATCATGCCTGTCAGCCTGTGGTGAGGCCCTACAATGGGGCGGGTGCGGATTAAGCACCCGCGCGCGGACGCGCTCGAGGTCCGGCGCAACTTACTGGAGATTCTGGCCACCAACGGCCTGGCTGTTACCAACCTGATCCCGGCAAAGGACAAGGTCATCGTCCTCACCCAAACGGACCAGGATGCGGACGCAATCTTCCAACCGGAGAAACTTCAGCTCCTTCAGGATGCGGGCTTCATGCCCATCATGCCCCCAGAGCTGCGGTCAAAACGGACGGTCATTTGCTTCCGGCTGGACGACCTCATCTGCTCAAAGCAGCCGGAGGCCGTCAAGGCCGAGGTGGAACGGGTTCACGACTGGGCCAAGATCCAGGAAGTGTACAAGTTCCTGAGGTCCAACACCCTGAAAATAACATTTGAAGCCAGTAGCATGGCGAGTAAAGCAGCCGAGTCTGGGATTCGGCTGTTCAGTATGTCAATCCCGCCTGGCCAGATACGTGTGGAAACATACACACCCCTCATTGCGTGTGACAGATGCCACGCCATCGAAACGCACATCACCAGCCTGTGTGACAAGCCTCAAGACTACCTCGCCTGCTCAGAGTGTGCTAGCAGGGATCACAGATTCAATAGGTGCGAAGCCACAGAGAAACTATGCATTAACTGCGGGAAGGACCACAGCTGCAGGGCCATGCGTTGCGAGGTCCGGAAACGAGCTCTCAGGGCTAAGGAGTCACGGCTGCGACAAGAGGGAGGCCGTGGGGCCGCCCCTTCGTACGCGCAGGCAGCAACCCCACCCACCAACGCTCAACCTACACTACCAACACCAGACTTCAACACGACGGGTCTAATCTGCTTGATGCAGGCCCACTTCATGAACAGCGTGAACCCCGGCACATTCCAGGAGACATTAGCGGAGTGCCTCGCCCTGAATGGTCTCCCTAATGTTAAACTGCCTCCCAGCCCCCCTTCGGAGCGAATAATTCAAAAAATTACTGGTGGACGTGGTTTGACCCCTGTCGCCATGTCCTCACCAACGCGCCAGGTACCTGTTCCCGTGGAACACGTGGCCTCACCCGCACCCTCCACCCCACGCATCTCAGTGGATACCGCCCCGACACAGGTCGACCACGTTGATTCCGCCCCTGGGTAGGAAGCTAATGACGAGGCCTCAAATACATCACAGGCCGCGGCCACCACCACTACCTCGAACGTTGATGTGCTTTCTGTCAGTCACGAGGGGGACGCCAACCAATCAGCGCTGGCCGTGGAGTTTGCCCCGGCTGGCTCCGTGGAAGGAACCCTAAGCCTAGCAGCGTCGCCCGCGGAGCTCGCCCCGGCTGGCTCCATGGAAGGGACCCTAAGCCGAGCAGCGTCGCCAGCGGAGCTCGCTGCGGCGGGCTCCGAGGAGGAGGCCCTGCATGAAAACAACAAGGGTGGGTCGGTTAGTGACGCAGCCAACACTCATACGCGTGGGGACACTCCCCCCCGCCGCTGTGAGGCAGGTCGCTGCTAGTGGTTACCGGAGAGGTGGAATAAATAGAAACAGGAAGTGACTCGTCTACGAGTAATCCAGCACAATGTACTTCACTGGACCACACGACGCTTTGACCTGAGTAACTGCTACCAACAATACGACCCAGACATCATCCTGATCAACGGACACGGACTGAATGACGAGACTAGACTGAAAATTCCAGGGTACAGGACTTATCAACAAAATCTCAGCGGCGAGCCCATGGATGGGGTCGCCATAGTGGTCAGGGGCTCGCTACAGTGCAAGATCGAGGATGATTTTTTGTCCGAGACCCTCGCAATTGAGATCGACACATCTGACGGACCTGTCTTCATCGCCACCTCATACCTTCCCCCCAGACATCCCTTCCTTCCTCACCCTGACTTCTTGCGACTGTTAAGACGACGATCCCCAGTTTTCATTGCTGGGGATCTGAACGCCAGACACCCGACCCTAGGCTACAGATCGACCAATCAAAACGGTCGTGAGCTCGTGGCCTACCTCAGACGTCAGACAGCCAATCACCTTGGTCCACATTTTCCCACTTACTACTTTCCCTCTTTCTGCTACTTCTCCTGACATTGTTCTTTCTAATGCCGCTAATTTCTTATATCATTCTATCACGCCAGGCCCCTTAACCACCAGCGATCATATTCCTATTATACTCGACATATCCACTTCCCCCATTCCCATAGCTGTTCCTAAATCCTTCGCCTTCAACAGAACTGACTGGGACGCTTTTGACGGGGACGAGTCACTACAAATGGCCGACCTACCTGACGTATCCCGGGCGACCCTGGACGATATTGACGCGGCACTTGACTCGTGGATGTCCACAGTCAAACTTGCTGCTGACATACACATACCCAAGACTGCTCACAAGACGCCAGCATACTGTACACCCTCCAGACTGACACAGATGACACGTATACAGTTCCAGGCTCTTCGGGCCCAGGCCGGAAGAGCAGGTTGGACTTATGACAATTACAGACGTTACATTCATTTACGCTTAACACTACAGGACGCCAGACGTGTTGAATCCCGGCAGTCCTGGGGTAGTGCTCTGGCCAGACTGTCGGCTTCACACAGGGACCCAAAAGTTTTTTGGCGAGCAGTAAAGAGACTTTCTGGACGCGCGACTAACAAAGACACATATTTAGTAGACACCAACGGACTAAAACACCACTCCGACGTTGACAAAGCCCGGCTGCACACCTCTGTTTGGGAGACTGTGTACCGGGATGACTTTGACGACGACGACAATGACATTGTGCTGGATTATATGACTGAAAATCTACGTAGGTCGACTCCTTATGAGTCGGCGGACACGACGAGGATAAGGGGCACCTCGGAGCTCGACTCCCTGATCTCCTCAGGGGAGCTTCGGGGGGTCCTGAGGCACAGCAAGAGTACCTGCCCGGGCGTCAGCGGTATTAACAAAGTTATTCTCTCTCACATCCCAGAGCTGGCGATGGATCGGTTGCGGGACATCCTGAACGCGGCTCTCTCGGCTGGTTACTTCCCGGAACGCTTCAAGGAAGCGGAGATGAGGATGTTGATCAAGTCTGGGAAGGCACCTACCCGCCCAGACAGCTATCGCCCCATCTCCCTCCTGGAGGTTCCGGGAAAGCTGTTTGGGAGAGTCATCGCTGGGAGGCTCCGCAACTACCTGGAGGAAAACGGCCTGTACAACGACGCGCAGTACGGGTTTCGCCGTGGAAGGGGCACAACTCACGCCATCGCGGTGGCCACGGAGTCCCTCGCCATCCACCACGCCTCCGGCTACAGGTGCAACCTGGTCCTCCGGGATGTCAGCAAGGCGTTCGACAAGCTGCTTCACCTTGGGCTCCCGGGCCCGGTCGAGCGTTTACTCTGTGACTTTCTGGAGGATCGAACGGCCAGAATCAAGGTCGGCACCCAGGTTGGCGGCCCCTTCCCACTGGAGACAAGAATACCGCAGGGTAGTGTTCTCTCCCCAACCCTGTATGTCCTGTACACCAGTGACTGCCCGTCGTCGGTGGCGGGCATGAATGTCCTGTACGCCGACGATGTGTCCCAGGTCGTTTTCCATCCGGGACGATCCAGCGCCATGCTCAACGCCCGCACTGAGAGAGAGGTAGCCAGGATCAGCACCTTCGAGGAGGAGTGGAGGATCAAGACCAACCTCGCCAAGTTCAGCGTCATCCCGATGGCGACACAGAACCCCCCACCGCTAATGGTGGACGGTAGAGTGGTGGACTTCCAGGCCAGCGGCACCGTCCTCGGCCTGCAAGTATCATCGCGAGGGTACGTGTCGCACGTGACGTCACGAGTACGGCGCGCAAAGTCCGCCCTGTTCACCCTCTACCGGTTCCGGGACCTCGACGCAGGGCTGAAGCTCCACCTCGTCAAGGCGCTGGTCCTCCCTGTCCTCACCTACCCCCCGATACCGCTGCACGCCCTGAGCAGGACAGCAATCAGTAAGCTGCAACGGGTGCAGAACGCTGCTCTCAGGTTCGTGGTGAACCACAGGTGGGACGACTTCGTGACAATGGAGTCGCTACACGAGTCCGTCGACCTCCCAGCCATCAATGTCCGCCTGCATCACATGGCCTCACAAGTGTGGCTCCAGATGCAGGAGGAAGACTGGGAGCAGTTTCTGGTCCTGCAGGAACTCAGCGACGCGGCCCCGGATCGTTCCCACGGGTGGTTCCCCAGGAGCCTGAGGGCCTTGCGTGATGACCCCGATCCCGCCCCACGTTACTCTTAGCTCTGCTTTATGTCCTCAAGTTTTTCGTTTTTCTTTTTCTCGTCAAAAACAAACAAAAAAAAAACACGTTAATCTGTTAACTTTTAGTTAATTATGTATCCCATGTCAAACCCACTTATTCATTATCTATTGTTTACTTAGTTTTTTGTTTTGTTTTAACGCATATTTGTTTTCTTCTCTGTGTCTTGTCTTATTTCAAATTTTTATATGTATATACTCATGTCTTTTAACTTACCTGTTCACTTCATCCTATAATTATTATGTGTTTATATCCTTTGTTTTTATGTTACTTAAAAAATATTTAGATTGAATTTTATTTTATTTTTTTGTGTGTGTGAATGTTTTGTGAATGTTTTAACTAAAATCAGCAAGCCGGACCGCCCGGCCACTTTATTCTATTTCTGTATATCTGTATTTCTGTACTTGGTATTCTTGTCCCCCCCCCCCCTCTTTGTAACTTCCCCCACCTTTTCTCTCAATAAACTTGAAACTTGAAACCCTATTGTCTGTATGGGTCAGAAGTGACTTAGTACAGGGAAGGATACATCATTCACTTGGAAAAAGGCTCAGAACATAGTAGGCACATGGGTACTATCAGCCTGTAGGAACACTGATGTAGAAGCCATAAAGGGACACATGGGATGGATCACCTTTAGGGAAAGGGTAGTTAAAGGAAAACTGGTGTTTTGCAAGAAAATAGAGAGACTAAGCGAAGATAGATGGGCAAAGAAGATATCCCAAGAAAATATAACACGTTCCACTTGGAAGAAGGAAGTAGAGATGGAAAAGGTGAAAAATTGTGGGAGAGGAATGGAACGAGATGGAGATAAGAGATACCAAACAGAAAATTTAGAAGAATGGGCTAGTTAAATGGCAGAAAGGAATGGCCAGGAATCAACGTTGCGGTGATACAGTAGAAAACAGAAACCAGAGGGGGTGACCTGGCATGTAGGAAACTGGGGGAGTAAGTTACTATATAAAGCAAGAACAGGCACCTTGGAAATAAATGGAAGGAACAGGGAACTGGAGAACCAGAATTGTAGCTGCAGGGTAGGAGAGAAAGAAACCGTAGATCATGTAATTGTGAAATTCTACACATATAGGAACCAGAGAGAAAAATTGATAGCAACAATAGTAACAGTCCTAAGCAGAGAGGAGTGGGGTAGGAGACTAAAGCAGGAACACGGGTCCCTGTGTACGGTGTTAGGGCTGTATGGGGACACGGAGGAAGCAGAAAGAATTGTGAACTTCACAAAAGTGTTCTTAACACAGTGCTGGGAGAAAATAACACAAAGGAGACAATGAATTAAGATGTTATTATAAGGACCAAAAACTAATGAAAATGTTTTAGCATCCCAGGTGAAATAGACATGGGAAGATTTAACAAATTTATTAACTTAGGAGACGAAGTTAATGAGGACCTATAAGGCGATACTAAGCGACAAAGGTCACAGGAATAATAATAATAAGAAGAAGAAGGAGCGAACTAGGCAAGGACAGGGGTTTAACAGGAAGTAAGCAGTCAGACACCTGCAGCCATGGTGAAATACTCCCGGGAAGGTACTTACTGAGGTTGAGGGGGTGCTGCAGACTTGTCATTGAAATTTCCCATGTCCTCTCTTTCCATATCCTTTAGTGTCTCACAGATATCCTTTCCATATACTTTAGCATACACAAGAGAGTAGCTGCAGCCTGCACTCTAAAGACAACACTTCTTACTAATCACGCTACACTACATGCACCTTACATCCCTACACTCTGTTCATCCCAAAATTTCATAATGGCGTTTATACAGCTTTCCTCGGAGTCCCTAACTGGGGCGGGGACCATAAATATCCCGAGGTTGTATCAACTTAATGTTAACGACTCGAGGTGTCTTGATACTTCCTCTAACTTTATCTCCTTAAACTTCAGTAACATTCGTGGTTTCAGATCTAACATTCAATCTGTGGAACATCATCTCTCCTCCTCTAAACCTCATAATTTTCTTCTTCACCGAAACCCAGCTGTCTGTGAGCACTGACAACAGTCTCTTTTCTGTCTCCTCTTACTTTCTCTATTCTCACTTTCAATCCAAAGCTGGCTGTTGCGTATATGTGCGCAACGCATAACTTGTTCTGCGTCCATTTTTTCTCCCTCCCAGTTGATTGCTCTGTACAGGGGCCTTATCCGCCTATTTATGGAGTATGTCTCTCATGTTTGGGGGGATCCACTCATACAGCCCTCCTAAACAGGGTTCAGTCACAAGTTTTTCGTCTCATCAACTCCCCTCCTCTGACTGACTGTCTTCAATCTTTAAATTATCGCCGCAATGTTGCTTCACTTGCTATCTTCTATTATTATGTTCATGCTCAATGACTGCTCTTCTGAATTTGCTAACTCCAAAAGAAGGACAAATTAACGTCCATCTTGAGGTAGTGCAGGAAGAAGGAGAGAGTGCTGAAAAGCAGGACTGTTCTTCCTAAAGAAGGACATCTGGCCACCCTATGTGTGTGTGTGTTACCTGTATGTCTTCCCCTAAGTCTTGTAATATTCGCTCGATCCAAGATCTACCCAAGATCTTAGGCTGCTTCTCCTCTTCATCCTTATCTTCCCCTTCTGCCCTTCACGTGTCCTCTGCCTCAACCACTAACTTTGCACTCCGCGTTCTTCTCTTCCTTTGTCTCTCAGTGTCTCCCTCTTCGATAAAATCAAACCTCCAGGCATAACATACGGAGCATCTTAGGCACACGGGCACAACCATAATCTGGTATTATATTGCTCGCGTGGCCGCTTAGTCCCTATAAGTTACCACATATTCAGCTAAACACTAGAATATTGTTAACCATTTTGTGATCTTATCCGACAAGCCTCATTATTATGCGCCATTCTGATGCGGTAGTGGCTGGGAAGGCAGATAAATGGGGGTTGAAAAGCAGGGCCCGAAAACCTCCTTCCCTAATATACACGAAGGTGGGCTAAAGTTATCGTGTGTGTGTGTGTGTGTGTGTGTGTGTGTGTGTGTGTGTGTGTGTGTGTGTGTGTGTGTGTGTGTGTGTGTGTGTGTGTGTGTGTGTGTGTGTGTGTGTGTGTGTGTGTGTGTTCACTTAGTTCACCTAGTTGTATTTTACAGGGCATGAGCAACGCTCGTATGGCCCCGTCTCCATATAAACATGTTTGTATCATTCATCCTCAGTACTTAGTGTTGGCCGAAGCCACCACCCCGGGAGGCGGGTCACAAACCCCCGGCTAACACCCGGCGCCCATTCACTGCTGGGTGGACAGGGGCTCGGGTTTTAAGAAGACTGCCCGTCTGCCTTCGCTCCGCCCGGGGATCGAAACCGGAACTTCTCGGTTGTTAGCCGAGTGTGCTAACCGCTACACTACGGAGTTCCCCTCGTGTGTGTGTGTGTGTGTGTGTGTGTGTGTGTGTGTGTGTGTGTGTGTGTGTGTGTGTGTGTGTGTGTGTGTGTGTGTGTGTGTGTGTGTGTGTGTGTGTGTGTGCATGTGTGTGTGTGTGTGTAATAGTCTCTACGCTCCTTCCGCACTCACTGGTGAGTCATGATACACAACAAGACGTTCTATGCCTCCACGTCTTTGGTACCTTCACAAGCAACACGTTCACAGAGGTGTCCGCCGGTGGTTTGCAGACCCTCAGGTGGTGCTCCATCTTACAAGTTTCTCCCTGCTTCACATTTCCTGCAAAATCTCGTGCGTCAGGTTCTCTTTCAGGTTGGTATTCTGATTTGTGTTCCTTTTTAAAGGCCCCGTCACACTAGCACTTTTTCCGTCCATTTCTACTGTTTCCGTGGTTTTTTAAGGCGGCGTCACACTAGCACTTTTTCCGTCTAGTTTTTTCAGCAATTTTCTAAAAACTAACAATTTTCTGACTGCAAGCCATCACACACACACACACACTCGTTCGCCTGCACTACCAGTCAGCTGTTCCTTCGACTGTAAACAAACATGGCTCCGACGCCAGGGCAAGCTATCGCTGGTATACATTTAATTATGTGTATTATCAATTGTAGACCTAATATCGACCTAGATATAATAAGACCTAGATAAGACCTAGAATATCAAGGCCTTCTTGGTGTACAAGTCTGATCTGTGGTCCCAAAGACAAGGGTGGTTTCGTATGCATTCAACGAGAATTTTTTCAGAGCTACGTGTCCACAGCATTTCATCTATAATCTTAAGTTGAACTCTTGAAGAGTGAGAAACAAATTTTGAGTGTGTGTTGAAAACGAAACACAACAATCGAGTCATGCGAGAGACTGTTGGCTGTTATATAGAACCGGCTTTTAAATGTATCTACATGTAAAATAGTCACTTGAATATTTTTAATACTTTCAAATGTATTGAATTATAATTTGCAAAAAATTACTGATTTATATCGAATATCTTTAAAGTAATCACTATGGATTTTGATTTGACTATGAAAATCTCTTCAACTTTCCATATGAAGACGATCATGATCGTCTGACTCAGACTGACTGATTCAGACAGAAAAACTAGACAGAACGAGAAAAAACCTACGGAAATCGTAAAACTAGACGGAAAAAGTGCTAGTGTGACACCGCCTTTACTCGTTCCGTCATCTTTTTTCTGCCTGCATCAGTCAGACGGACTTGATCGTCTAGCTCTGTGGTCTTCACAAGGCAAGGTTGTCGTCAAATTCCATAGTCAAATCAAAATCCATTGTATATAATATAAAGATATTCAAGATAAACCATTATTTATTGTACATATAAAGATTCAATATTCCTCAACTAATTTGAAATATTCAAGCGACTAAATACACATGTATGTATATTAGATTTGTGGTTTTATGATAGCCAACAGTGTCCCACATCATAAGATTGTTGTTTACATTTTCGGAGGCCTTCGTTTCTCAACCAACTCTTCAGTTCCTGTACATTATGGACGCAGTGAATCAGCTTTATGGTTACTCAGACTTTATGTGGTCAGATGGGCGAATTGGTTACCCAAAATGGTCCCAGTTCGTATAACAAATATCCGATTTGGTGATTCAAAATGGTCCGAGTTGGCAATGGGACAAGGTGGACCTACTACGTTGGGCAGATTCTTCTATGTTTGTCTTATATTATGGTAGACTGTGTTGTCTCAGGTACAGTGTAGGTTATATTTCATGATATGTTTCGGTAACCATGTTTTTGCACTGTTTTGTGTGTCGGATCCATGTTTGTTTATAGTCAACAAAAGCAGTGCAGACGAACGGCTGCGTATGTGTGAAGAGGGGCATACAAGAAATTGTCAATTTTCAGAAAATTGACGATTACAATTGACGGGAAAGTTACTAGTGTGACGTCGCCTTTAGTTTCCCTTCTTCTTCATGTTTCCTACCAAATCCAGTTCACATTCTTATTCTTACAACTCTCTTTCTGCAAAAATGTCTCCTACTAAGTCTCGTGCGGTAGGTTCGCTTCTTTTATCGTCTCCACAAACTGTTATTCCATTGTTAAGGTGTACCCAGGTTTGACCTCTGGCGGATTAAGGGTGTAACTATTATCTAATTTAATGTATGTATATGTTGCTATGAAGGAGTCAATTGTATTTAATGTTGCTCCAACGTCGTTTTGGCTCAAAGGGTATAAATATGTGTATAGATTATTGAATTATGTGCGTTTATGTTCTTCGTTAGAATGTGCAACTGATTCAATCTATTTTAATAATTGGATAAGGCTATAATATATATCGCATTCAGACATCTAGGGTCTGTTTTATGACCCATCCTTTCAACATGAACCACCATAAAGCATCCATCTCCTCTTTCACGCGTCTAAATATTCATATCCAATATTGACATTCTTGTTTGTGTCTGGGTGAATGGCTGTCTATGTGTATGCCTCTCTGCCACCGGCCCCACACACAGATAGATAAGATAAGATACTTTGATCCTATCTAGACACTTTGCAAGTACAAACTACAAGGCTATTGACTATACAAGGCACCACCACGCCAGGACGAACCTGGTGGGCTCGAACCGCTGACCGAATGCAGGGCCGCTGCACGCGGTACCAACAGCTCTACCAACCGAGCCACCCTGACGGGTACACACACAGATAGATAGATAGATGTGTAGATATATACATATATATATATATATATATATATATTTTATTGACCACAACATCCTGGATAAGGATAATCGAACAAATTGTATTATATGGTACAACAAACACATAAGTACATATGGATCATGTACTGTCGTGGTCGTTGCTTTCTAGGCCACCCAAACTCACCCTCTTGTTTGTGCCGAGAGGAGAGGACAACAGAGGAACAAGATGTGCCAGGGTTTGAGATAAAACAAATCGTATGGATTCACACCATAAATAGGGGAAAGTCCGCTGCGACATGGCAATGATTGTCTCTGTCTCTGTCTCTGTCTCTGTCGCTGTCGCTGTTGCTCTCGCTCTCGCTCTCGCTCTCTCTCACATTATTCTCTCTCTCTCTCTCTCTCTCTCTCTCTCTCTCTCTCTCTCTCTCTCTCTCTCTCTCTCTCTCTCTCTCTCTCTCTCTCTCTCTCTCTCTTGCGTACGTCTTGTTTATCATTATTATTATTTACATTATAATTATCATTAATATTATTGTTATTTTATTGTATTGTGTGTGTGTGTGTAAGTGAGACTGCGTGTTCGTTTGACTGTGTGTGCGTGTGTGTGTGTGTGTGTGAGTGTGACTGTGTGTGTGTATGTGTGTGTAAGATTGTGTGTGTGTGACTGTGACTGTGTGTGTGTGTGTCTGTGTGTGTGTGTGTGTGTGTGTGTGTGTGTGTGTGTGTGTGTGTGTGTGTGTGTGATACTGTGTGTGTATGTTATTCACCCATGGTCTTGTCCACGCGAGACGGACTCGCGATCGCCAGTTTCACCCTCCCGGTGCGAGCTTGGAGCTCATTATTACCGATCTTAGGGAAATGCTGGGACCTCACACACCACATACACCCATCCCCTTGCTCAAGGGGAACAGTAACCGCTCAAATATGTCAAGTGAAAAATCCTCGGGAACAGTGAGGATTCGAACCGGCTACCACAGAGTGACAGGCCAGCACGATATCAACTTGATCATCGCACGGTGTAAAACGGTGTGTGAGACAGAGTAAGACGGTGTAACTCTGTCTGAGACTGAGCGTATTCATCTAGTTGTATTTTATAAAGCCTGAGCTACGCTCGTATACCCCCATCCCCAGAGCTACATTTTATCATTCATCTTTAGTGTATAGTGTTTGCTGAAGCCACCACCCCGGGAGGCGGGTCACAAACTCCCGGCTAACACCCGGTACCCATTCACTGTTGGGTGGACTGGGGCTTGGGTTTTAAGAAGACCGCCCGTCTGTCTTCGCTCTGCCCTGGGATTGTACCCGGGACTTCTCAGTTGTGAGCCGAGCGTGCTAACCGCTACACTACGGAGTACTTCCTACTCGTGTGTGTGTGTGTGTGTGTGTGAGACTGTGTGTGATGTGTGATTGTGTGTGTGTGTGTGTGTGTGTGTGTGACTATATGTGTGTGTGTGACTGTGTGTGTATGTGTGTGTATTTACCTAGTTGTAACATACAGGAAAAGAGCTATGCTCGTACTGTCCCGTCTCCAAATCTACTATTATCCAGTTTACCTTTGAAGTCCTGAATACTTCTTGCATTAGTGTGCGCGTGCGTGTGTGTATTTACCTAGTTGTAACATACAGGAAAAGAGCTATGCTCGTACTGTCCCGTCTCCAAATCTACTATTATCCAGTTTGCCTTTGAAGTCCTGAATACTTCTTGCATTAATCACTTTTGCATCAAGGTTGTTCCAGGCTTCTATGCTTCTATACGGGAAGCTGTATTTTTTTATATCCCTCTTTGTGTGTGTGTGTGTGTGTGTGTGTGTGTGTGTATGACTGTGTGGGTGTGACTGTGTGTGTGTGTGTGTGTGTGTGTGTGTGTGTGTGTGTGTGTGTGTGTGTGTGTGTGTGTGTGTGTGTGTGTGTGTGTGTGTGCGTATGTGTGTGTGTGTGTGTGTGTGTGTGTGTGTGTGCGTATGTGTGTGTGTGTGTTACAACCCTAGGGTAGTTGTTGCATAAACAACAAAACAAGGCTCATTGAAATTTTAACTCTTCCTTAAGCACTCCCGAGTTCTTAGAAAGGAGATACTTATAGCACAAGATAATATTGACAATTTAATAACTTTGAATATCATTAAGCATATCTATAATAATATAAGCGAAAGTGTGTCTGTCTTTCTGTCTGTCTGTCTGTCTGTCTGTGTGTGTGTGTGGTATAGGTTCCGCCCCCCGTGGCGCAAACACCTCATATGGCACATTTTTGGAATCAGGTTGACCAGGGGAAGGTCATAAGCCCATTTATGAGATGATCCGATCACTTTTTTTTTTCTTTTTTTTCAGCAGCCTATTAGCGAGAATTGTGAAAACAAAAGTGGGTTGCGAGAATTGAGGAAGCCTTGATGTAGGGTGATGGGTAATAGGTGAGTGAATGGTGGGGTGATGGGTAATGGGTGTGGGGTGATGGGTGAGTGAATGGGTGGGGGGTGATGGGTTGGGGGTGATGGGTGCTGGGTGAGGGAATAGGTGGGGGGTGATGGGTAATGGGTGAGTGAATGGGTGTGTGGTGATGGGTAATGGGTGAGTGAATGGGTGGGGGGTGATGGGTAATGGGTGAGTGAATGGGTGGGGGGTGATGGGTAATGGGTGAGTGAATGGGGGGGGGTGATGGGTAATGGGTGAGTGAATGGTCGGGGGGAATACATACATTTCTACATCCATGATTTCAGGAAAGTTAGAAGGGGCTATCTGGAAAGTCCATGTTTGGTGGGCCGAAGGCCCACCAAACGCAGGTGGTGGGCCGATGGCCCTCCAATAGCCCTCCGCAGGAGCTAGCCAAAAAGTCCGCCCGGAGGGCGGCTTTGCGGCTAGTATCTTATATAACTACCTTAACCTATACCCGACACCAAGCATACATAATAGAAATACAAACAAGCGAACATATACACAAAATAAATAATACACAAGACTTTTGGTGTTAGGGAGTGGTTGGCAAAGAGGCAAACTTAAACATTAATTAAACACAAATGGCTATCCATTACTTGAAGGAAAACAAGAACGCTTAACATTAAGACCAAACACCAAAGGAAGAGAGAGATAGTACTGTAGTGACCTCTGGAGCGACCTCACTATAATCACTATAATTATGGGCTTAATGTTATGGGTCACGCCCTGCCACCTGTGGCTTGGGGTGACCTGACTGGGGTCAGCTTTCCCCTTAAACCAGACATTCCGTTCCGGTGGTCAGTCAGACCCTCGCCACCGCAGAGCACACACACACGCTCTCATATACTCTCGTAACTTTCCGCTGTTAATAAACTTGTGTGTGCCACTTCGTGCTTCGTATAACCCGTGCCATGATAAGGAACACAACAATTGGTGACCTCGAGTAAAGACACGACACGATGGCTACCGACAGTGCAAACATACACCTCCCAGGTTTCACCTGCGACATCGCAACATGGCTCATGCACATGGAAGCTACTTGGGCGGACTCCCCGGCCGTTACCGACCATCACAAGTTCCAGGCGGTCGTCAGGGCGATTCTATCTGACGTCGCTGCCCGGATCTCTGCCGTGCTGACGGCGCCCCCGGCGGCGGGGAAATATGTGGCGCTGAAGAACGCCCTCGTCCGTGATCTGGGGAGGTCGTGCGAGGCGTACGTGGCGGAGTTCGAGACACTACAATATGACGGACGCCATCCTTCAGCATTCTTCTCCCGAATGCAAGACCTCAACAGAGTTGCGGGGATCCCGTTGTCGGAGACAACGGGAACCCCGCAACCATGCTTCGCTACCGACACACCAGCCTCATGCCCCTGCAGTGGACTGATGAAGCCGAGAGAGCGTTCAACAGCAACAAACAACAACTGGCTTCCAAGACGCTCCTCGCCTGCCCAGTCCCCAATGCCCCTACCATCCTCACCACTGACGCCTCAGCAGAAGCGGTGGGCGTTGTCCTCCAGCAGAAGGTGGAAAACGAGTTTCTCCCCATCGCCTTCTTCAGCAAGCGATTGGAGCCTTCCCAACGTATCTACAGCGCCTACGATAGGGAACTTTTGGCGGTGTATGAGGCCGTGAGACACTTCCGCCATTTTCTTGAGTGCAGGGAGTTTCATGTATTGACAGAGCACAAGCCATTAACACATGCTATGGTGCAGTCTGGTGAAAGTTTCACCAGACTTTCACCAGAGTCTCCAGGCAGCCTGCTTACATATCCGAGTTTACTACAGACATCCGCCATATCCCAGGGTAGGACAATATCGTGGCCAGCGCCCTCTCCGGCTGCTCCACAACCCCCCGTATGATGTCCGCGGTCATGCTCCCTGAGCCGCTCGATTACGAGGCCCTGGGGGCGACATAGGAGGAGGACCCTGTTGCAGGTGCTGCGTGAGGGGCCCACAGCGCTCCAGCTGGTCCTGCACGTAGTTCCCGACTCCGCTGCCAAACTCTGCTGTGACGTCTCTTGTGGTCCCGCACGCCCATTCATCACCCGTCACCACCACAGGCCAGCGTTCAATCACTACCACTCCCTGATCCACCCCGGCATCCTTGGTACCCATCTCGTAATCAGCAGACGAGCAGTATGGCCTGGGATGAGACATGATATCAAGGAGTGGACGCGTGCCTGCCTTGCCTGTCAGGCCACAAAGATTCACCGACACACACGAACCCCTCTCCATGCCTTCCTCACGCTCACCCAGGGCTTTCACATGGTTCATGTAGACCTGGTGGGTCATTTGCCGGCCTCCCGCGGGCACCGTTACCTGCTTACCTGTGTGGACAGAGTGACCCGCTGGGGCGCCGCCATTCCTATGCCTGACAGTACCACGGAATGCACGGCTGCGCATTTCCTTTCGGATTGGGTGGCGCTGTAAGGCGCTCCAGTCACGATCATCACGGACCAAGGCGTGCAGTTTGAGTCCCGTGCTTGGAGTGACCTGCTTGGTTTCCTGGGCACCCGCCGTCAGCGTACTACGGCGTATCACCCTCAAGCTAACGGCATGGTGGAGCGATTCCACAGACGCCTAAAGACGCCCCATCCATCACATACCGGCGGAGTTGGTGTACGGAGAAGACCTGCGACTGCCGAGCCAGTTTATTCCAGTGATGGAGGCCAGCAACGCTCTCTCCCTCCTCCCGGCGCTTCGTCAGGCGATGGCCACACTCCCACCCACACCACCATGTACGCCTTCCGCCGCGTCCGACCCACCTGCTGCTAGAGCTGGGAACGGCTACACATCTGTTCCTGCGTACTGTTGCCCACACGAGTCCCTAAACCCACCTTATATAGCCAGTTATTGCCACTTTTGTTGTGTAAATAATATTTGGGTTATCATACTCCATGACTTGTCTTCCACCTTATTCTCAAGATTGATAATATTAATTGATAACCCCCTCGGCACTGACTGTGGTATAGTAGGTAAAGGCTTTGTATGTCACCTAAAGTGCGCCTAATTAACCTAATATTGTATTGCTGACACGGATCCGCAGTCATCTGCTGAAGTATCAGAGACCTCAGCAGTCTGGGTGCAAGCGTGTTAAGTCAATAACTGACCACATCCTAGAGCTTCGTGTCCTGGTGGAACGCCGACTTGAGTTTCTAGAGGTGATGCTTGCAGCATATATTGATCTAAAGAAGGCGTTTGACTCTGTGCATCGTGAGGCACTCTGGGATCTTCTGCGGTTTCGCGGGATTCCTGCAAGGACTGTTGGTCTGCTGATTGACCTGTAAACTGAGACTGAGAGTGATGTGAGGTGTGAGGGTGGTGTATCCAGCTTTTTTATCTGTGAATACAGGAGTGAGGCAAGGATGCGTCCTTGCCCCATCACTTTTCAACACTTGTATGGACTAGGTATTGGGCAGGGTTGTGGACCAAAGCGATTGTGGAGCATCTCTTGGGAATACCAAGATCATTGATCTAGTTTTTGCCGACGATGCAGTAATCTTTGTTGAGTCGCTGGAGATCCTGGTGAATGCTCATGAGGCTATGCACGAGGAGACAAAACCTTTGGGACTTGCGGTATCCTGGCCAAAGACCAAGGTCCAGGTGTTTAGTGGCGTATTATATTAAACAGTACAGTCTGTTCATGGCGATGATATTGAGATCTTGGAAAATGTTACATACCTTGGTAGCGCAGTCCATAATAACGGCGGGTCACATCAAGAAGTCTTACAGCGGATTAGAAGAGCCAATGGTATTGTGAACCCGCTCAACACGAGTATTTGGCGTTGTCGTTACCTGTGCAGAAGGACAAGGATCCTGCTCTTCAAGTTGTTTGTGATCCCTGTTTTACTCTATGGATGTGAGACATGGATACTAAATAGCGACTTGAAGAGGCGAATCGATGCCTTTGGTAATAGGTGTCTTCGCAGAATCATGGGGTTTCGCTGTAAGGACTACGTGTCAAATCAGCGATTGCACCGTGAGACTGAATCGAGGCCTATTACCTGCATAGTCCGTCAACGCCAACCTCGGCTATATGGGCATGTAGAACATTACCCTGAAAAATGCAGGGTAGAATCATCAGCATAGGATTGGATAGGGCTTTGCGTTAGACTTAAAAAATCATTAATGAATAATAGGAATAGAGTGGGTGATAGAACAAAACCCTGATGAACACCACAATTGATAGACTTAGGAGAAGAATAATGTCCGTTTACAGTAGCTGCAAAATAACCCATCCTTCATTTCGGGTTGTATATATAAGAGACAATCCGGCGTGGACGAGGCCAAGGGGGATCCTGCATGGGGACTCGTGCGGGGTGGCTCGAGGCTCACGAATGAGAAGGCCTGGTCGTTGGGGGGTGAGAGTGTGATGACGCGACAACAGCAGTGCTTCATCAGTGCAGATGACGCGGTAGTGAGAGGTCATGATGTGTCTCAAATAAATTATATCGCATATTGGAGGAAAGTTGAGACGTATTTATTGAGATAAACTGTGTTTATATTACATTATATTTACACATCTAAACTACATGTGTTGTATCCCAAATTACAAAGGGAATTATCGACAAGGACCAAGAGTCAGTGTTTTTACTTTTCCAATAAGTGAGGATGAGTCAGACAAGTGGTTGCAGGCTATCAAGAGAGACCACTACACTCCAAATAAGAACAGCAGGGTAAGTAATACGTTACTGTTGTAATCTATTTTTAAAAAGTAAAGCACGTTTAGCTTAAATTGTTAGAAGTCATCTTGAAATTCTAGGTGAATAAAACTGTATTAATTTGTTAATCCTTAACCTCGAGATACTTAATTCTTATATTTTTCATATGGTATGTCCTGTCATTCTGAATATTTTAATGGTTAAACAGGTTTGGTAAAATTACAAATATCCGAAATATTCAATTATGAAATAACAACGGCAGGGTTATGGGCAGGGAGGATAACAATGCTCTTCAATTCTTTTTCAGGTATGTGAACTGCACTTTAAACCAGATGATCTATGCAGTATATGATACTACATTCTCCATTGAAACAGTGGCATAAAGCTGACATATTTTTACAAAATTTATAATAACAGAAGGAAAGCATGTGAAGTATGTTACTGGTAAACTCTGGAACTCCAGCACCTCCCGAACTAAATTGGCCCACCCCAATTTCTTGATTATCTTACTGTTTTCTTTATAGAGACTGGCAACTAAGCGGTCTTTGTGTTTTCTCTTTTTTTTGGTGTCTTAGCCAGTCTTATGTGATGTAAAAAAGAAGAAATTTAGAAGAAGGGTGGATTTTTTTTCTTTCATATCACAAAGGACTGGCCAAGGGCATACAAAAAGAGGTAACACAAAGCCCGCTTGATTGCCAGTCCCTATGAAAAAGAGAGACAGTAAGAGAATAAGGAAAGGGGGTGGGCCAATTTAGTTCGGGAGGTGTCTTGTCACTCTTCTCTTGAAAAGATTTAAGTCGTAGGAAGGTGGAAAAATAGAAACAGGAAGAGAGTTCCAGAGTTTACCAGTGAAAGGAATGAAAGGAGTATAGATACTGATTAACTCTTGTATTAGGAAGATGAACATAATTGGGATGAGAATGAGTAGAAAGTCTTGTGCAGCGAGGCCGCGGGAGGGGGGGAGGCACGCAGTTAACAAGTTCAGAAGAGCAATAAGCATGAAAATAACGGTTGAAGATAGCAAGATAAGCAACATTGCGGCGGTGATTTAAAGATTGAAGACAGGCAGTCAGAGAAGGGGAGTTGATGTGATGAAAAGCTTTTGACTCAACCCTGTTTAGGAGAGCTGTATGAGTGGATCCCCCCAAACATGTGAGACATACTCCATACATGGGCGGATAAGGCCCCTGCAGAGAGCAAGCAGCTGGGAGGGAGAAAAAAAAGGACGCAGACACCGCAGAGCACCTAACTTCTTAGAAGTTGTTTTAGCAAGAGATGAGATGTGAGATTTCCAGTTCAGATTTTTAGTAAAGGACAGTCCAAGAATGTTCATTGTATGGAGAAGGAGATAGTTGAGTGTCATTGAAGAAGAGGGGATAGTTATCTGGTAGGTTTTGTCGAGTAGATAGGTGAAGAAATTGGATTTTTGTGGCATTGAACAAAACAAGGTATGCTTTGCCCCAATCACAAATTATACAAAGATCAGAAGTTAGGCGCTCGGTGGCATCTCTCCGTGAATCACTTAGTTCTTGATGAGGTGTACGTCTAATAAACGACGTTGAAAAATGCAGGGTAGAATCATCAGCATAGGATTGGATAGGGCTTTGCGTTAGACTTAAAAAATCATTAATGAATAATAGGAATAAAGTGGGTGATAGGACAAAACCCTGATGAACACCACAATTGATAGACTTAGGAGAAGAATAATGTCCGTTTACAGTAGCTGCAAAATAAATGGTTTGAAAGGAAACTTAAGATGAAGGTACAGAGAGAAGGATAGAAACCGAATAAAGGTAATTTGGAAATTAAAGATTTGTGCCAGACTCTATCAAAAGCATTTGATATGTCAAGGGCAACAGCAGAAGTTTCACCGAAACCCCTAAAGGAGGATGCCCAAGATTCAGTTAGGACAGCTAGAAGATAGCCAGTAGATAGCCCTTTACGGAAACCGTACTGACGATCAGATAGAAGATTGTGACCAGATAGATGCTTAAGAATCTTCTTATTAAGTATAAATTCCAAAGCTATAGAAAGGTAGGAAGTCAAGGCTATAGGGCTGTTGTTTGAAGGATTAGAACGGTCACCCTTCCTAGGAACAGGTTGGATGCGAGCAAACTTCCAGCAAGACGAAAAGGTGGAAGTAGATAGACAAAGACGGAAAAGTTTGACTAGGGTGCAAGCACAGAAGCACAGTTTTTGAGAACAATAAGAGGGACTCCGTCAGGACCGTAAGCCTTCCGAGGATCTAGGCAATAAAGTGCTATGAATTAAACATCATTACGAACGATCTTAATTACAGGCATAATATAGTCAGAGGGTGGAGGAGATGGAGGAACAAGCCCTTCATCAACCAGAGTGGAATATTCTGCAAAAGTTTGAGCGAAGAATTCAGCTTTAGAAATAGATGAGACAGCTGTGGAGCCATCTGGGTGAAGCATAGGAGGGAAAGATGAAGAAGAAAAATTGTTAGAGATGTTATTACTAGATGCTAAAAGTCACGAGAAGAATTCGATTCAGAAAGATTTTGACATTTTCTATGAATGAAGGAGTTTTTGGTTAGTTGAAGTAAAGATTTGGCATGATTACGGACAGAAATATAAAGGGCATGAGTTTCAGGAGATGGATGGTTACGGTACCGTCTGTGAGCCGCCTCTCTATCTTGGACAGCATGAGAACAAGCAGAGTTAAACCAAGTTTGATGGGCTTTAGGATTAGAGTAAGTGTGTGGAATGTACGCCTCCCTACCAAAGACTATGACCTCAGTTATATGAAAATGGAAGAAGTAATCATTCCATGGAAAATCAGAGTAGTACTGCCTTAGGTCTTCCCACTTAGCTGAGTAGAAATACCAGAAGCACCTCAGCTTAGGTGGGTCCTGAGGCGGCACCGGACCGATAGGACAGGTTACAGAATTAAGATTGTGATCGGAGGAACCTAACGGAGAGAATAGTTTCACAGAGTCAGAGCTTGGCAGTATTTAAATACATATGTATTTAAATACATATTTAATTAAATAAATTTGTGTATTTAGAGCTGTATTTATAAATACATTGGTTTCCATGTATTTAGATACAGTATTTAAATAATTTTATGAGTATTTAAATACAGTGTATTTAAATACATATAATATAAACATGTAAATACTTTTTTATCAGTTAATTTGGCCATAAATCCACCCAACTGGCGAGAAAGCCTCCCTAAAAAAGGAAATATACAATTGGAAAGTATCCTTTATCGTTTATCAAGCATTTTATATTGTTAATCATAAATTACTGAATACATGTTAAAATGTGTGTGTATATTTAAAATGCATTTACAAATGTATTTAAAAACAATTGATGTATTTAGTATTTAGTATTTAAATACATTCGTAAAATGTATTTAGTATTTGGTATTTAAATACATTTCTCCCATGTATTTAGTATTTAGTATTTAAATACTGTACATTCAGTGTATTTAGTGCCCAGCTCTGCAGAGAGTAAGCAGAAGGGTTAGTAGTTAGGAAAATATCAAGAATGTTGGGCGTGTCTCCAAGGCGGTCAGGAATACGGGTAGGGTGCTGCACCAGCTACTCTAGGTCTTGGAGGTTAGAAAAATTGAAGGCTTCTTCACCAGGTTGGTCAGTGAAAGAGGATAATAGCCAATGCTGGTGGTGAACATTGAAATACCCAAGAATGGAAATTTCTGCTAAAGGAAAATAAGATGAGATGTGCTCCACTTTTGATATTAAATAATCGAAGAATTGTACATTGTCCGAGGAGATAGGTGAGAGATATACAGCACATATGAGTTTAGTAAGAGAGTGACATTGAAGTCGAAGCCAGATGGTAGAAAATTCGGAAGTATCAAGACCGTGGGGACGAGAGCAAGTGAGGTCGTTGGGCACATATACGCAACAGCCAGCTTTGGATTGAAAATGAGAATAGAGACAGTAAGAGGAGACATAAAAGGAACTGCTGTCAGTGCTCACAGACAACTGGGTTTCGGTGAGGAAAAGAAGATGAGGTTTAGAGGAGGAGAGATGATGTTCTACAGATTGAACGTTAGATCTAAGACCGCGAATGTTGCTAAAGTTATAAGCGTTACATGTCTGATAATACTTAGCAATATTTTCTTTAAGTTATGCATATTTTTTACATCAAGGAAGAACAATATTTTGTGTTAATGCATAGTATACTGTATAATACATAGTATGTTAATAAAATGTATATAATGTATATCTTCTTCGTTTACTTTACCTTACTGGTGTAATGCTTAAATATGCATATAACTTGTCAAAAACTACTAAGAAATAACTAATAAGAAATATAATCACTTAACGTGAGACACCACAGCAATTTCCAGGAGAGAGAGGGTTAAGTTCGCCATGTGAACCCTGATCTGAGCGCACAAGTGTTGTGACGTATTATCCCCATCGACTAGGCCTTCTTTTTCGTGGGCCTCGGGTGACTCCCAGGAGTGGCGTTGTTGGGTGGGCTAGGCGACGCGCCCCTTGGGGTAAACCCCCACTTATTGATTGATAACGCGAGCAGGTTCGAGCTTTACCTCACGGCTCGAAATCTGTCCCTGGTAACACGAGCAGCTATTGTCCTCTTTGAACAAGAGAATGGTGTGTGTGAGGTGTATACTATCGCAGCATTATCCAAATATCAGCTTCTATGAACTCAAAAAAAAAAAAAAAAACCTCTTTCCGTAAAGAGATAGCTGGAAATCGCGTTTCCAACGCATGATCAGACCGTGGGCGAATTACACGCACACCCACACCCACACACACACACACACACACACACACACACACACACTGCCTGCATGGTTTAAAATAATATCTGACCTTTTTGTGGTCGCACGTTCGATCCTCGCTCGCTCACGGTTATTTTTTACTGACAAATGTGGGCGGTGACTGTAACCCTTGAGCAAGGGGATGGGGTGTGTGTGTTGTGAGGTCCCAGCATTAACCAAAGATCGATCATTACGAGCTCCAAACTTTTTCTGGGGAGGTAAAACTGACGATCGGCACTCGTGGCAAGACCGTGGGTGAATGTTCAATTATTTATATACACGTGCGCGCGCGCACCATACCCTCAACAGTACTATTATTTTTGTTTTCTTCCAAGTTTCGATGCGCATGATAAGTTTCTTTTCAAAACAGCGTTCAGGTTCCATTGCGTATATCCAGCCGCTCTGATGCTTCAGTTACTCGGGGCTGAATTATCACTGAAACTCAATACAATACTGACTGACCTACACCTGTTAATTATGGTAATTTTATTCCGACTATACCAAAAATAATGCAGGGGCTGATGAGGGTGGTTTATGCATATCAGTTGGCTTTTTAGAACTGGTATTGACATTTGTTTTCGCTCAGTGAGGAACAAAAAAATGAAGAGTGAAAAAAATACAGGAATATATAAAAGCCACGAAGACCTATTTTAAAGCCGAGATAAACCCTTGACTGTCCTCTTTTGTCATGGAGCGCTTTTTTTCATTACAAAATGTAAAGGAATGCAACACTCACTGACATGTGAAAAATAGTTGTAGCCCAAAAGAAAACAACAACTTATGTGCTTAGTGAAGATAGAGGAGATATAATATTAAGAACAATGACAACAAAGTTAAAATTAATAACAACAGTAACGATTAAAACCAAAAAATTAAAATTCAAGGATGTCATTACTTACACAGTCATCACAATCACCATTACAACATTCACAGTCCATAGCCCCATAGGCCGCAATAACAACTACTACAACAACAAAAACACTAACAACGATAATATTCTTAAATATTTTTCACATCATTTAATTGACCTTATTCTCTGTATGTATGTGTGTCTGTCATTGCTAAACGAACACCACTTCACTCTCTCGCTCAGACAATGCAATGATAAAATGTTTATATTTCCAACAGCTTATACCTTGAATGTATTTATCAATTCATGATAAATGGCATTACCCTGCACACCGATTAACTTAGAAAAAGACAGTATTTCAAAAGCAACAGCAAATATATATGCAATGCATATTATATGAATTAGCAGGGCGAGTTAAGGTAAAATATGAAAAGAACATCTGGATAGGTAATAATCAATGCAATATTTTATGGCAGCCTTATGATCTATGTAAGTTTTTTTAATTTTTTTTATTAGTACTATTCTATATGATGCACTCTTTACTGGAGAGACAATGATATGTTTCTCTATCTTTATATATATCTTGCTCTTATATATTATATATATATATATATATATATATATATATATATATATATATATATATATATATATATATATATATATATATATATATATATATATATATATATATATATATATATAGTTACAGCAACCTGCGGTGGTGTATGATTGCCGCCATAACATGGTTGGGAAAAAAATTGTTATGACGTGTATCCTTATCTGATGCACCTGGACACTGCTGGACTGTACTTTTCCCTTTAGACAAAGGAAGTTAGATCCTTACTAAACAACTGTGGTCTGTATAAAAGGAAGTTATATCAGGAGGCACCTAACCCTGCCTGGCTGAGAAAAAGTGTGAAACATAAAGCTGGAAAATTCAGTACATTATTTTGAGTATGACAATGCTATGATACAGTTTGTAGCACGCAACCTTTGAATATACATTTCAATTATTTGGGAGCTTTGCTTTCGTAGCAGATTGTTATGTTATATATATCTATTGTGAATCTATCCAATTTTCTTTTCGGTTGGCTTTTATCGCTAATCTTAAGCCCAAAGGTGACTTATTTATACGAAGAATAATAAATAAAACACCAAAAAAACACGACACAGTTTACATAGAAGTTTAGCAGAATTATGCTTTGAGCGACAGATACGGGAAGACTGACTCATTTCATTTCGTTTCGGCTGGGATACACATACGCGTGACGCGTCTCAGCTCATACAAGTCTTGATACAAGTATTGTTCGGCCGAGTGCCAAGCAAACGGTAGACTACGGAGCAATACATTTTTTACAGAAAAAGCGTTCGAATACCGAATTGTTCGAGTTGGGAGCTGTTCGAGTACCGAGTTATCGGTGTATAAATGGTAGGGACATGAACTAACCTAGCTATAAAGACAAAATCTGAAACTATTTTGGTTAAAACTCGAACAAAACATATATATATATATATATATATATATATATATATATATATATATATATATATATATATATATATATATATATAATAATAATAAGGTTGCCGGGGAAAAAGAAAGATAAAATAAATAGAATGTTCCAAGGGAGGAACAAATATGTAACAAATGTGATGATGAAGTGGAAGGACACAAGAACAAAAATGGAGATATAAGGATGGATTGTATGTTTGTGATGTAACAACCAGACAGCCAACCAGTAGCAGCATTACCATATTCCCGAGTACTTCCAGAAAAAGCCCAATAGGGAACATCTATCTCATTGCTGAAGTCAAATAATATCTATATCAAACAGAGTTGTATGTTTTCTGGAAAAAATACGTAAATAGTTTAAATGACATGAAGATATTATGTACCGGTGAGATAAACGTTAGTTGCTATAAATGTGAAATTTTGAGCTATGTTTAAGTGAACGAGTTGTGTCCCATACTTCGCACTTAACAATAACTTACTCAATTAAATGTAAACACAATCTTTAAGAGTTATATTTTCTAGGTTACTATCAACACGTTTTTCTTTTCTTTCTTACAACCATAATATTAGAAACTGAAAACAAACACAGCCTCCAAGAGTCCAAAAAACGAGGTATATTTCTCATCTTGACAACAAAAATAAAACACAACTATAACAAGAAAATTAACCTTGGCTTAAATGAAAAGAAAACCTCACCCATCGCTGATCTGCGGAGCGACAGGGGTGCAGACGTGCAGCTGACAGGCACAGGGAGATATGGGGACAGCAAGGGAATCGGTCAGAAAAGAACGTGTAAATGACAGAGCGATATCATGTCTCATACAACGGTCCGTACTATACCTACATATGCGGGAAAATAAATACCACTCGATTTTGTCTATTCACTTCGGATGAAAATAACAATTATTAATAAAACTTTCGCTGACGTTTGGGTGGTTGACAAACATGACTAATAACAGCATTACACCTTTCATTTAACTGTATACCTCGATGATTTCCTAACATTTATTACCTCATTATATTTATTATCACCTTATTTTATTTATTATACTACCTAGTTATTATCTTCTTAACTCTTATAGATATGTACAATCATGGTACTAATAATGGACACTCATGGATTATAAAAAAAAACTGGATCATCAACACCAGTGTGTTGGAGTGGTATTCCAATCAGCAGCTATAACTAAATGACGTCTTTTTTTACAGAACGCTTAAAAATAAACCTTTCCGTGTTAGCTTGAGCTATGAAGACTGTTCTTTGTAATAGAAGGGTCAATACTTACCCCTTTTAAAAGCACCTTGGCTAAAGCCCGTCACTTGTACATGTAATGCAACGATTTTGCTTGATTACAGTATGCCCCTTGACTTGAATCTCCCGCGTAGTGACGTAAAGAATCCGTGGCGCTCATTACCATAACACCGCTTTTAGTAACTTTTTTAATACAATAACTTAGAAGAACTAATTATTCAGGCAACACTTTTATCGATTCAGGATGCGAGCCATACCACGCCACTCACACACTACATAACCTCCCTTTGTTATCCCAGATCAGAGTGTCCAACATGGTGACCACATAGCTTACTACCACTATCATAACCGCGTGTGTGTATTAACAGACAACATACCAACACTAATCATGTTAGGTTTTGCATTTTGTGTAGGAAAGCCATTATAATGTTATAAATCGGTCTCCTGGGGCGAGACATAATAGACTTATGTGACTCCGGGTTCTGTAAATCTCCGGGTTCGTCACAGTGTCTATGGGGAGGTGCCTAGACCCCCCAGTAGTTTTCCTAGGTAGCACTTAGTGGTGTACTATTTTGTTTAGCTTTCTAACCAATTAGAAAGGTTATCATGCTTGTCATGTCTCAGGTTATCATGTATCATGCTTCTCATGTCTCGTTTAGTAAGGTAATGGTCAAAATTATCTAAGTACCAACATGTAGTCAAATTCATAAAGAATAATATTTGTAAATTAAAATGAAAGAGTGTTTATTGGTTGTAACCCTGTGTTCCCCAATTGTGTGTTGAAGTTTTTTCTTACAGGCCCCCCATCCACTACCCAAATACGAGCCCACTCAAAGATTTAACAACTCGCCTCCGGTTTACGTTTACGTTATCAGAGGCCCCCTTACGCCTTTTAAAACAATGTAAGGGTGCTTATCATACTAAATTATGAGACTCCATCTCGACTTATTCAGGAAAACTAAAACCAAGCCTTAAGCCCCGAATTTGCTAATAGGAAGTCTGCTTAAAATCATAACTCAAATAAATTTAACAGTAGTAATCATCGTGCACCCGACTTCGGGGCATGACATACACACCACCAATACTCCACGAGGGAGGCGAGCATTAGGTGACATTTATATAATTACTAGCCGCAAAGCCGCCCTCCGGGAGGACTTTTTGGCTAGCTCCTGCGGAGGGCTATTGGTGGGCCTTTGGCCCAACACCTGTGTTTGGTGGGCCTTCGGCCCACCAAACACAGACTCTCCAGATAGCCCTTTCTAACTTTCCTGAAATCATGGATGTAGAAATGTATGTATTAACGCCAACCCATTCACATCACCTCCAACCCATTCACTCACCCATTACCCATCACCCCCCATCCATTCACTCACCCATTACCCATCACCCCCCACCCATTCACTCACCCATTACCCATCACCCCCCACCCATTCACTCACCCATTACCCATCACCCCACCCCCATTCACTCACCCATTACCCATCACCACACACCCATTCACTCACCCATTACCCATCACCCCCCATCTATTCCCTCACCCATCACCCATCACCCCCCACCCATTCACTCACCCATCACCCCACACCCATTACCCATCACCCCACCCATTCACTCACCCATTACCCATCACCCTACATCAAGGCTTCCTCAATGGACCCTACCCATAACTACGTCACGGTTTGTTTACATCGGTGCATTGTGGGGATAAGGCGGGGTCGCCGCGGGTGGACCTACGAAGGGAAAACTACAGCGATGGAAGAATTTCGAGTTATTTTGCGCGAAATTGATATTCCAGGTGCTATATTACTGTGCTCTGTTCTCGCTGACAACACTATAGAGAAGACCTGAGGTAATGGCTGATGTGCAGAGGCTTCTAAACCAAGAAAACAGAGTCATAACAGAGCCTCGTCAAAAGGTAAGCAACTGGTAGGTACGTAATGTGTCCCTACCACTCGCTTACTTCTTAATGAGACTCTGCTGTGACTTTTTCCTGGTTTAGAAGCCTTCGCACATCAACCATCACCTCAGGTCTTCTCTATGTTGTCAGCGAGCACGGAAATATAGCACCTGGAATATCAATTTCGCCAAAAACAACTCGAATTTTTTTCATCGTCGTAATCTTCTCTTTGTAGGCTGTACATATTCATGGTTATGATTGTATTAAAATACCTTATTAATTGAGTTCCTTTTGTTGTCTTTCCTCATAATAAGTAGTGCTACATCATGGTTTAAGTGTTACTTGACGAGCAAATGAATACTCTTGAGTTTATACCAACATCACCAACCTTTGCTTTGATTTATCTTATTACTCCATCCATAAACAAGTTGCATAACCACCGTGACATTACCCATCCTTGCCTCATAGTACCTGCATGGTACTGTCGTCTACCGATATTTTTGTCCCTACTCAAATCTGGAAAACTCGCCGACAGTAATGGTTAGGTTGGTATCCGGTCATTTCGCCAACATGCCATTTCGCCACACCATAGAGTCATTTCGCCCACAATATGGAGTCATTTCGCCCACACTATGGAGTCTATAGGAGCTAGGAGGTTAGGTTATATTTGTTTAGTGGTCGAGAACCCCTTACCCCCCGCTAGGAGGCTAGGTTAGGTTAGGGTGGGTTAGATTTGGGTAGTTTAGGTTAAATTTGGTTAGGTTAGGTTAGGTTAGATTTGGTTAGGTTAGGATAGGTTAGATTTGGTTAGGTTAGGTTAACTTAGGTTAGATTTGGTTAGGTTAGCATATCGGTGGGTCAAGCCCCCTGCTAGGGTAGGCTAATTTTGGTTTGGTTAGGTTTATTTTGGTTAGGCAATTTTCGTCATTTCGCCCACAAGACATTTCGTCCACATGTAAGTCAATTCGCCCACACATAAGAGTCAATTCGCCCACTCTAAAGTCAATTCGCCCACACGATCCATGTCACGGAGTTATGTAACTATATCTTCCTCTGGCAGAAATGGAATGAACCACCAGTAACCTTGGGCGAAATGACGGTAAATTTCTAGTGTTTGCCCATACTCTCCCACTTCCCCCAAACAAGTTTGGAGACCTGTGGGAATGCGGGGTTTTCGGATGGGGAACAAATTATGCGTCGGAAACACGTAATTAAAGAGTTGGGCAGGGGGGGTAAAATTTCCTAGATCTAGGGTAATTTCCTTATATCTAGAGAAAATTGCCTAAACAAAATAAACCTAACCTAACCAAAATTAACCTACCCTAGCAGGGGGCCTGACCCACCGATAACCTAACCTAACCAAATCTAACCTAAGCTAACCAAACCTAACCAAATCTAACCTATCTAACCTATTAGATTTGGTTAGGTTAGGTTAGGTTAGATTTGGTTAGGTTAGGATAGGTTAGATTTGGTTAGGTTAGGTTATCGGTGGGTCAAGCCCCCTGCTAGGGTAGGTTAATTTTGGTTAGGCTAGGTTTATTTTGGTTAGGCAATTTGCTCTAGATATAAGGAAATTACCCTAGATCTAGGGAATTTTACCCCCCCTACACAACTCTTTAATTACGTGTTTCCGACGCATAATTTGTTCCCCACGCGAAAACCCCGCATTCCCACAGGTCCTCAAACTTGTTTGGGGGAAGTGGGAGAGTATGGGCAAACACTAGAAATTTACCGTCATTTCGCCCAAGGTTACTGGTGGTTCATTCCATTTCTGCCAGAGGAAGATATAGTTACATGACTCCGTGACATGGATCGTGTGGGCGAATTGACTTTAGAGTGGGCGAATTGACTCTTATATGTGGGCGAATTGACTTACATGTGGACGAAATGTCTTGTGGGCGAAATGACGAAAATTGCCTAACCAAAATAAACCTAACCTAACCAAAATTAACCTACTCTAGCAGGGGCTTGACCCACCGATATGCTAACCTAACCAAATCTAACCTAAGCTAACCTAACCTAACCAAATCTAACCCATCCTAACCTAACCAAATCTAATCTAACCTAACCTAACCAAATCTAACCTAAACTACCCAAATCTAACCTACCCTAACCTAACCTAAACAAATCTAACCTAACCTCCTAGCGGGATGTTGGAGGTTCTCGACACACTAAACAAATATAACCTAACCTCCTAGCTCCTATAGACTCCATAGTGTGGGCGAAAGGACTCCATAATGTGGGCGAAATGACCTGTGGGCGAAATGACTCCATGGTGTGGCGAAATGGCATGTGGGCGAAATGACCGGATACCAACCTAACCATTACTGTCGGCGAGTTTTCCCAATTTGTGTAGGGGCAAAAATATCGGTAGACGACAGTACCATGCAGGTACCATGAGGCAAGGATGGGTAATGTCACCGTGGTTATGCAACTTGTTTATGGATGGAGTAATAAGATAAATCAAAGCAAAGGTTGGTGATGTTGGTATAGACTCAAGAGTATTCATTGGCTCGTCAAGTAACACTTAAACCATGATGTAGCACTACTTATTATGAGGAAAGACAACAAAAGGAACTCAATTAATAAGGTATTTTAATACTATCATAACCATGAATATGTACAACATACAAAGAGAAGATTACGACGATGAAAAAAAAATCGATTTTTGGGCGAAATTGATATTCCAGGTGCTATATTTCCGTGCTCGCTGACAACATAGAGAAGACCTGAGGTGATGGTTGATGTGCGAAGGCTTCTAAACCAGGAAAAAGTCACAGCAGAGTCTCATTAAGAAGTAAGCGAGTGGTAGGGACACATTACGTACCTACCAGTTGCTTACCTTTTGACGAGGCTCTGTTATGACTCTGTTTTCTTGGTTTAGAAGCCTCTGCACATCAGCCATTACCTCAGGTCTTCTCTATAGTGTTGTCAGCGAGAACAGAGCACAGTAATATAGCACCTGGAATATCAATTTCGCGCAAAATAACTCGAAATTCTTCCATCGCTGTAGTTTTCCCTTCGTAGGTCCACCCGCGGCGACCCCGCCTTATCCCCACAATGCACCGATGTAAACAAACCGTGACGTAGTTATGTCTGGGGCCCATTCTCGCAACCCACTTTTTTTCACAATTATCGCTAATAGGCTGCTAAAAAAAAAAAAAAAAGTGATCGGATCATCTCATAAATGGGCTTAAAACCTTCCCCTGGTCAACCTGGTTCCAAAAATGTGGTATATGATGGGATTCCGCCACGGGGGGGGGAAAACCTATACCACACACACACACACACACACACACACACACACACACACACACACACACACACACACACACACACACACACACACACACACACACACACACACACACACACACACACACACACAGACATACACACTTTCGCTTTTATTAATATAGATAGTTGATAATAACAGAGTGTAGCCAGAATGGTGGAGTCTTGCACCTTCTTCTTTGCTTTATCTTTCTTACAGGCCTCCCTCTCTTCCTCCTCTTCCTCTGTGATCACAAATTGTTACCGTTGTGTTCTGGTGACTGTGTTCAGTGTGTGCCAACAGACAAGAGCAATACATGACGGTATGACCTGTAATAGTACATTATTAACATGATCTAATGTCCTATCCACTTTTACGCTAAGGACTCTACCCTGCATTTTTCAACGTCGTTTACTAGACGTTCATCCCAATCTATAGGAATTAAGTATTACAATGAGGGATGCCATAGAACGCCTGCCTTATCTTTCTTTAGTTTTTGAATGGGGCAAAGCACACCTTATTTTGTTAATTGCCTCAAAAAACACATTTCTTCACCTATCTACTCGACATAACCGTCCACACTATCATCCCCTTTTCTTCAATGACTTTAAATTATTTCCATCTAAAATTAACATTCTTGGGCTATCCTTTACTAAAAATCTAAACTGGAAATATCACATCTTATCTCTTACTAAATCAGCTTTTTAGAAGTTACGTGTCCTGTGGCATCTCCGTCCATTTTGATTCCCTAACAGTTTCTTATTCTATACTGAGGCCTTATCCGCCCATGTATGGAAAATGGATCCCGTTTTTTGGGGAATCGATTTTGGGGAAATTTTGGGCGAAATATGTTTCTTAAAGTGTGTGCTCCATATCACTGCCGCATATTCCAATGTCGGTTTTTTGAATGATGTGGTTTTTTTACCATCGCTTCATCTACATATGTAGATACTTTAGATGCTTTATGTAGAAGGGCTTTCTCATATTTGCCAACTGTGCATACATACTTCTATATTTCTCGTGCATGTGATCTTCTGGTGTTATTTTCTTAATTATTATTACACCCACATATCTATCTTTTATTAATTATTTTGATATGCTAATTCCAAACTTATGCTTCCACTGTGGTCTTCTAGCACTTATATCAAATGTGATAACATGGCACTTATCTGCATTAAATTCCATCTGCCATCTGTCACTCCATATATTAAATTCATCAAAATTATCTTGCAATTTCTTGTAGCAATCTTCATTATTAACAGTCTTTGTATTTTGGCATCATTAGCAAACATATTAATATAGCTTCCTTCTGCAACATTTTCCTATATAATTTATACAAATTAAAAACACAATTGGTGTTAATACTCAGCCCTGAGCGACTCCACTTGTTACGTCCTTCCATGAGAAGAATTTTCCTCCTAACACTGTTCTCATTTACCTTCCGCATAGAAAGTATTTTCATCCATCTCAATAAACTTCCATGAATACTCCATTATGATGTAGTTTCAATATAAGTCTTTGATGACGTACTGTCAAGAGCTTTCTTAAAATCCAGATACATATTATCTACCAAGATGTTTTCTTATCTTTCTGATACCCTGGTATAAAATCTCAACAAACTTGAAACGCATTATCTTCCCTTTCTAAATGTGTGTATGTGTGTGTATGTGTGGTGTGTGTGTGTGTGTGTGTGGTGTGTGTGTGTGTGTGTGTGTGTGTGTGTGTGTGTGTGTGTGTGTGCGCGCGCGCGTGCGTGTGTGTGTGTGTGTCTGTGTGCGTGTGTGTGTGTGTGTGTTTTGATACAGCAAAACTCACTCACTATCTGTTGACACTTTCACCCCATAATGCAACTATTTTCGGGGCATTGAGTCTCAAGCACCCTCGATTGAAGAATAATTAAACCCCCACCCCAAAGTTTTATTTCCCAACCAGAGTGTTTTTTTTTAGGCCCCCTTAGGCTATCCCACTAAGCTATTAGGATAGAAAGTTTCGCCCCCCCGGGGCAAACCCGGGGGAAAACTGGCCCAACCTAACCCCACATCGGTTTAAAGAACCAGGCTAACTCAGATCTAATAAAAAAGAAAAACACGCCCGGGCAACCCCGGCCAACCCACCAGGCCAGGGGCCCCGCCAGCCGGCCCGGCATATCATTTTGTTTTTGCCTTCACGGTCAACCCTGCTGCGCCCCCCTGTCCCACGTTTTTTTTCTTTTCTGGCTTGTATGGTGAGCACCTGCTGGTTTTTTCGGTTACGTGGGTGTTTTGTAAGTTTTTTTACCCATTATGCTTCGTAACCTTCTGTGGGTTCACGGGCTAAAGGGTTTTTCTTCCTCATCCCGGGTTTGGGCCCACTGTGTTTACATCGCCCGATCCCCCCCCACCGTACTCTGGTGTTCCCCGGGGCCCCAGACCGTCTGGGGCCGGTGGTTCCGGAAGGGGGTCCACAGTTTTTCGTGGGGGTTTTTTTCGTGGGGAAGGGCAGTCCAGGAACGTCACCCCGTTGGATGGCCCCCAGACCCTCGTCGCCCCAGTCGGGGTGGCCTTTCCGGATCAGGGCTCTGGGTCTCGGGCCTTTCGCTCGGGACCCGCTACAGCCAAAACCCTTTCCCTCCAAGGGTCGCTCTCGCTTCTGAGCCCCCCTTTCCGGGCCTCCTGTCCGGGTTTCGGGCAGCCGGGCCGCGAAAGGTTTGGGCCGCCAGGGGGTCCAAAGGGTCTTTTTGGCCCGGATTGCCCTGCGCCCCTTCGGGGGACCTTCTTCTTGGCCCCGGGCTCCCAGTGTCGCCGCCCACGTGCCGGAAAAATGCACCCCTCCGGGGTGTGGAGAAGGCGCGGGAAAGGGTCTTTCTTTCCCGCATTTTTACGTACCCAAGAAGGATCTTCAAAGGGCGGCTTTTCCGGGCCCTCACCCCCCAAAGGGATTTGGCGCAACCACAGGTTCCGTATGCGCCCTTGGCCCAGGTCCGCCTTTCGGCGGAGGCAAGGGGACTGGTGCGCCCCTCGATCTAAAGGGACGCCTACGGGGCGGGGCCCCCATTCATCCTGGGTTCCGGCGCTTCCTGCCTTTCCAGGTGGGATCGGACACGTGGCAGTTCACCGCTACCCTTGGCCCCCTCCATCACTCCGGGGGTTTTTACGCGGCTCCCAAGGTGGTGGCTCAGCTGATGGTGTCTGAGGGGGATTTCCCTCATGTTTTTGGCCGTTTGGTGGTGTCCCCCCCGTCCCAGGAGGAACGGTTCGCATGCTGGACCGAGCTTAGCGGTGGCGGCGGAGTTGGGTTCCTTTTTAACAAGGGGAAATCCGCCCCAACCCCCCCCCCTCCCCCGCTTCTTGGCTGGGCTGCAATGGGACTCCCGTTGGGCTGCGGTCCGCATCTCGGGGGTAAAATTCGGCCCCAAGCTTCATCAACGCCTCTTCCGGGCCTCGGTGTCCCGTTTTTTGTCAAGGGGGGCATTGGGAGTCCCTTCTGGGGCTCGCTAACTCGCCCAAGGTCACTCCCCTGTAGTGGGGCACTTGGGCGGAAAAAAGGCTTTCGTTCCCCTTAGGTAAAGGGAAAGTATTTTGAGGGTCTTATCCTAACTTTTTGTGCCCCCTGATCCAAAAAATCGTATTTGGGGGTCACTCGTTGCGGTAATTTTTTTCCGCAATTTGCAATTTGGCTTTTGGCTAAAATTGGAATTAAAAATTGCAGAATGAAACCAGATGTGTAAGACCTCTTTTTGGACTCAATTGAGCTTTTTAAGGTCATAAAATGTTTTGAGACCCGTGGTTGTATCTTTCGGATTACTGATCTATAAGGGAAAAATTAGAAAAAAGGGGAAAAAATTTGGGGGAAAAAATATATAAGGGAATAATTTTGGGCCTTAAAGCCTGAGTTCTTATAAATAAAAACAAAATTTTAATTAGTAAAAAAAAGTAAAAAAAACAAAATTGTTCTTAGGACACTTTAATTAACGAATTTTGTGCAAGGGGGGTAAAAATTTTTTCGTAAACAGGGTATTTCAATAAAAAAAGCTTAGGATAGACCCTCAAAATACTTCCTTCACCAAAGGGGTGAAGCGAAACCCCTTTTTTCCCCCGAAGTGCCCCCGAGTATTAATCCGAACAAAAAATTTTTTCAAACAACAAACCGATTCCTCCCCGTTTTTTTTGGGGAAAATAAAATTAAAACCCAAAAAAAAAACCCCTTTTACTTGCGATAGCGAGGGGGGGGTTACAAAAAAAAAAAAACAATATCTAGTCGTCTAGCCATCGACGTCCTCAGCCCATCTTCCTCGTCGTTTATGCCCTCTCGGGGAAACAATCGCAAAACTCCGAAAAGGAGTCGCAGGCGTTGCCCCCCGCAGCGATTGGTCAGCAGTTCGTCTTGCATCCGCACTGCACCCATCCATGATATTTGCGGGGCGGGAGGCAGGGTGGAAGGGGGAAGGCGCCAGTTTGGTCCCTAGCCTACTTTGGGCGGGTCGAGGGTCACCAAATCCTTTTCACACCCCCTCCCAGACGACCCCGGCCTGTAGCTGGGCTCGCAAAATGAGCGGGTGGGGGCGTTGAAATGTCGGAGAGGCCAGGGGTGCTCCAACCTTCTTCTCTGAAGTGCCGTCCCCCCCTCGCCCGCGGAGAGAGCAGGGAATCCCTAAAAATTTTGCTCACGAATCGGCCAGCACGTCCAGGCCCCTCTTGCGTCGGGACCAGGGCTTCGGATGTACCCCAACGCGAGGGGTTTCCTGGTCGGCCGCCTGGAAAACAGGCCCAAACTTGCAACTTGCCTTTCCTGAAGAGGGCGCAAGTGGTGTCGCAACCATCAGAGCATGAAGGACGTGATCACTCCGGTGAGAGCCATTCATCGTGGATGACTGAACGTTGAAAGCGTCTGGGGCCCGCTGGGGCCGTGTTGGGAGGTTTTTCTTGGGAAGTGTCGAGGGAAGGACGAGGCGTCTGTCCGGGGAAACTACGGTTGCCTCCACATCTTTTGTCGAGCATGGAGAGAGGGTATAACATCTTAGTTCCGCTTCCTCTTGTTCTGGAAGGAAATTGGCTCCGTAGGTTTCCCGAAGTTGCCACGGCTTGTCGCGCCACGCGCAGCGACGCTAAACCCCATGAATGGTGCTGGATTTGGGAGGCAAGAGAAAGGGCATAGCATTCTTGGGGGCTTTTGGTGGACAAGATGTTTGTCATGGTCATTCCGCTTTTATCCCCGTCGCTGCTTTGGTGCGATATCGTTCCTCCACCTCGGGCTCGCTGTTCCCCGTTTGTCTTTGAGGGACGCGCCGATGTCGTACCTGTCAAAGACAAGGGGCAAAACCCCTAGCCAACACCCCTTTTGGGGGAAAATCTCGCAGGGGGGGATCCCAAACCCGGTCCCCTTAAAATTTGCTGAGCCGGAAAACGGGTTTCGCTGAAGGATAGCCATCCTTGAGGACCAGCACGCGAGAGGATAAGGGGGTTTTTTGAGGCCGTGGAGACCGCGCGTTTATCTTTCCAGAACCCCGGAGGCACTTTTTTTTCGTTGCTGTTCCTGTTGCTCACTCCGTCGGGGGGGCCCCGCGAATTTGGGGGGCTGGATTTTTGCAAAGCACTGTCGGTGCCACGACCACGTCCCTTCTAGAGGACTCCTGTGGCCTCTACGAATTCACCTTTCGAAGCCCACTTGGCCCCGCAACTCCGAAAATCCTCCTTTGGGGTGAGGTCGAAGGCCCTCTCCTTATTGCACCGCAAATGACACACATTTCATTGCGAACCCCGGGAAGGAAATGTGCGTATATAAATGAATTTATTTTTTTTTACGGGTTTATAGCTAATTTTTTAAAAAATTTTAGCCAATGAAATTTTTTCATTTATTTGGCGAAAATTTTATACCGTATGATAAAAAACACCATGAGGGGGCAGCAGAGAAAATTACCATTTTCTAAAATCAACGGTAGTGCCTTTATGAAACGATACAGCCCAAAAAAATTTTTGACTTTTGATGTGAAAATTAAGGCCAAAATTTTTCCTTTTTTTTTTTTTCCATTTTTTTCCCCTTATCTCTAATTTTTATTTTAGTTCGTAAAGCGAACAGATACAACCACGGGTATAAATAACATTTTATCACTCTTAAAGCTTCAATTTTACCAAAAAGGGTTCTACAGTCTGGTTTCATTCGCAATTTGTAATTGCCAATTTTTTTGCCAAAATTCCCAAAAAGCACATTGCGCGAAAAAATTACCGCTAAAGAGTGACCCAAATACGTTTTTTGGATTCAGCGGCACAAAAAGTTAGGATAAGACTCTCAAAATACTTCCTTTCCCTAATGTGAACGAATCGCCCCAATGACCCTACTATAGGCCGATCCGTCCCGTCGCCTTGTCCGTGTTGAACACAGCCGTTTCCCGGGGCGACCCCCCGACTTGCTCCGGCCCGTCCCCCCTGGCCCTCACATACGGGACAGTGGTTGGTGGAGGGGGTTTTCCCGCGTGGACCGGGGGGCTGCCTCCGCCCCCTAGGGCTTCATGATGTCGGATCGTCGGACGTCGGGGGGGCCCCTCCCAAATCCCCGAGGGGCCGGCAGGGTTTCGGCGGGTGGCCGGGGTGGAGCGCAGACCCCCACATCAACGTAAAGGACTGCTGGTTCCTTCTCTTCCTTCGTCGCCCCGATCCCAGAGGGGAGGGCTCTCTGCTTCGAGATGGACAACATGGTCCGGTCCACTGTCTCGCCCGCCAAGGGAATCCAAATCCCCCCTTCTTTTTTCCCTTTGGAGCAGATCTTGGGCCTGGGGGCCCCTTTTCCCCACCTTCATCTTTTTTGCCAGGCTCCTGCCGGAGGGGAAAATGTGTGGGCCGACCCCCCCTTCTCGCTTCCGGGGGTCGTCGGTGGAGTGGCACTTCGCCCGACGCTTTGCGGCTCTCTGTCGGGAGTGGGGCCTCCGGGGGTGGACCCCTTCACGTCCCCCGCTCTGCCCCAAATACAGGCCTTTTTGACGAGGGGGCCGGGCAGCTGCGGGAGGGCCCGGGGCCCTCACGGAAACTGGACAGGTGGCGCCATGTTTTTTCCTGTTTTCCCCCTCCCTGCACCGTGTCCTCCTAAGGTATGCAACAACTGCGTTCCTACAGGGGGAAAGGGGACCATGGTGGCTCCTCTCTGGCCGGCGAAACCCTGGTTTTTTCCGAAAATGAAGGCTTGGTGTCCCTCCCCTGTTCCTCTAGGGGCCCTCGCTTTGTTGGAGGAGCTCCCGGCCAGGCTTCTTTCCACCTTGAAGCTACACGCCTGGAGTTTCTCCGTACCTCTCTCCGTCGGACGGTCTCGGACACGGTAGCGGAGGACATGTTGGCGGCACTTCGCCCGTCCTCTACGAGACAGTATCAGTCTCACTGGAAGGCTTTTCAGTCGTTCCTCAGACTCAAGGGCCTCCGTGACGTCTCTCAATCGGTTGTCCTGGATTTCCTCTCCTTCCTGGCCCACGACCGTGGGAGGTCCTCCGCTACTCTCTCCACTCACCTGGCGGCCCTGGCTGACCCCCTCAAATACGGCTGGGGTTTGGTCCTGGACCGGCGTTCTGTGACCCTGTTGAAGAGGGGTTTGTTCCACCAAAACCCCCCTCCCCGTCGTCCTGGCCCCTTCTGGTCCCTGGAGAAGGTTCTCCGGTTCCTGCAGGGCGACCAGTTTAGGTCCGACGCTGCCGGACCTCGCCTCCTTCAGAAGGCCTTGTTCCTGGTGGCCCTGGCTACGGGGTTTCGGGCTTCTTAGCTGAGGGCGCTGACCCGTTTCCCCCAGTGGACGACCTTCTCGCGGGACGGCTCCGCTGTCTCCCTCACCCTCTCGCCCAAGGTGCTGGGTAAGAACGAGCGGGAGGACCACCGTCTCCAACCGGTGGTCGTTCCGGCTTGGTCTGCTGGGGACGCCGCACACCCCTTGTGCCCGGTTTCGGAGCTCCGGTGTTACCTGGATGCTTCCGAGCCCTGGGCGTGTGACCTGCAGTTCCTGTTCCGCGATCCTGTCACTGGTCGTCCCCTCACCACCAGGGGGATTGCCGGCCGGCTCCGGGGCGTCATCGAGTCGGCGGATCCGGGTCACACCCCTCGCGCCCATGACGTCCGGGGTGTTGCTGCGTCTCTGGCCTTCCTCTGTACCCATTCCTTGGAGAGGGTACGGGAAGGGGGACAGTGGAGTACGGCCTCGTGCTTCGTGGCTTGTTACCTGTCCCACTCCGTCGTGGACTACCCCTGTGTTGCCTTGGGACTCCCTCCGTCCGGAGGGGCTGGGGTGGTGGACGCCGGGCCTCCCCTTGACGTCTCCGCTTGATTCTGGTGAGTATACTAGTGGTATCGTTTTGTTCTTGTGCAGTTGCTTTTTTGACTCCCCGCGGGGGTCGGGGGCTTCTTGCCCCGTCTCCAAGTGGCAGGTAGCTTAGTGCACTAGCTCTAAGGGGACCTAAAATGACGGCTTTGTAGTATGAAAAGCCTATTTTTGGATCCCTGACAGAGCTAGTGCACGGCCTTCGGCCTCCCACCCTTCCTTCCCCACCAAGTGTTCAGCCCCTCTCCCCGGGGATGCTTATTGGGATGGTTATGATATGCCGGGCCGGCTGGCGGGCCGCTGGCCTCAGCTGGGTTGGCACGGCGTAGCCAGACGTGTGTTTCTTTTTCTTTCAGATCTGAGTGTAGCCTGGTTACTTAACCAGATGTGGGATTAGGTTGCCAGTATACCCAGGGTTTGCCCTGGGTGGCGATCTTTCCTATCCTAATAGCTTAGTGCACTAGTTCTGTCAGGGACCCAAACATAGGCTTTTCATACTTCAAAGCCGTCATTTTCTCACCAGTATGACTCATGATTCTGTGTAATACGCGGAAACTTCAGATGTTTGGAGCGAGCCAGAAAGGAGCTCATAACTTACAGGGATAGAAGCAGACAGGGAGGAAGTGACGGTAGATAGAGAGAAAGCAGCTCAGTTGACAGGGAAAAGAGATGAGATCAAGTTGGTGGACTTAGTAGGATGAAAGAATAAATAAAGCAATAGAAGAGGAAAAATGTGAAGCAGATATAGGGGAAGTTAGGTGCTTGAAAGGGTAATAAGGGAGGGAAAGGAAGAGAGAAGAAAAAATAGCAACATGGTGGAAGGAAGAGGAGGAAAGACGATACGATGGGAAGGACAAACAAGAAATGAGAGAATGAGGGGAGAATACAAGAAAAGAGACAATACATAAGAGGAATAGACAGAGAGAAAAGCAGACAACGTGGAAAGGAGGAAAGTAATACGCGAATTAAGATGTCGACGAGTATGATGAATTGGGAGGAGGAAAAGCAGGAATGGAAGGACCTAAAAGTGTACCATGAATACCTCGATGACGCACGTGGCGAGTAACAGAGATGTGCACGAGACCAAACGAATATATGTGTAGTGTTAGGGGACGTATTACCCATTCAGGCTGTTTGGATGAATTGGCAGGTGAGATTCATGTACATTAGTGGCCGGTGCGCGTGTCGGAAAAAATAGAATGAAGAGAATAACATCGGAAATTCACATATAGCTTATCTATTTGTTTTAGTGTTTGCATTTAATTATGTACGGAGTTACATGTCTTTTGTCATACACTCAATGAATCAGCGAATCGATGGCGTAGATATGGTTAAGAGGCAAACAAAACAAAAAGTATATTGAATACAAATATTTCTTATTCATTTAATTATATCAATGTGTTACCCTCGCTGAAACAATAACCATCGTAATTACCAATACCATCACCATCACCATCATCAATACCATGTCTTGCCGAATATAATTAAATCAGATTATTGATGGAAAAGATAAAGTCAGGTGGTTGAGAGACAACACAATTCCGGCGAAAAGTAAGTGTTTTATCAGATTTGACGTGTAACAATGGTGTGCATTGTTAGTATTTTTGTGTTCTGTTCAATTAGATCTAACTACGTCATCGTTTAGTTCAGTAGTAGTAGTAGTAGTAGTAGTAGTAGTAGTAGCAGTAGTAGTAGTAGTAGTAGTAGTAGTAGTAGTAGTAGTAGTAGTAATTGTAGTAGTTGTTGTTGTTGTTGTAGTAGTAGTAGTGTAGTAGGAATATTATTATTAGTAGTAGTAATAGTAGTAGTTGTAGTAGTAGTAGTAGTAGTAGTAGTAGTAGTAGTAGTAGTAGTAGTAGTAGTATCAGTAGTAGTAGTAGTAGTAGTAGTAGTAGTAGTAGTAGTAGTAGTAGTAGTAGTAGTAGTAGTAATATTATTGGTAGCAGTAAAAGTAGTAATAGTCGTGGTAGTAGTCGCAGTAGTAATAGTTAAAAAAATGTAGTAGTAGTAGTAGTAGTAGTAGTAGTAGTAGTAGTAGTAGTAGTAGTAGTAGTAGTAGTAGTAGTAGTAGTAGCAGTAATAGTAGTAGTAGTAGTAGTAGTAGTAGTAGTAGTAGTGGTGGTGATAGAGCAGTAGTAGTAGTAGTAGAAGTAGTAGTAGTAAATGTAGTACTGTAGTAGTAGTACTAGTAGTTGTAGTAATAGTAGCAGGAATATAAGTAGTAGTTGAGGTAGTAGTTAAAATATAGCAGTAATAGTAATTGTACTAATAATTAAAACAATAACTGATGATAATAACAATTATGATAAATATAACGATAATAATCATCCTAGTGGTCAAAATGATACCAATAATAACAATTTTAATATAATTCACCGAATGCCTGTCTGTCCGTCCGTCTGTCCGTCTGTCTGTATAGGCATATACTATGACTGCATAAGGTTCCGCCATTTATGTCCCACTTTAAACTAAACTTTCATGAAAGATTAAGGTCATCCCTGGAATGTTTTATACTATATTTGGCGTATATATATATTTTAGTCAAAAAGGGGTAAAATATTTATTTAGATTTTATTTAAATACTAGCCGAAAAGCCGCACTCCGGGCGGACCTTTTGGCTAGCTCCTGCGGAGGGCTATTGGTGGGCCCATCAGCCCACCACCTGTGTTTGGTGGGCTGATGAAACAGACTCTCCAGACACAGACTCTCCAGATAGCCCCTTCTAACTTTCCTGAAATCATGGATGTAGAAATGTATGTATTAACGCCTTACCCATCACCACACACCTATTCCCTCACCCATCACCCATCACCCCCAACCCATCACCCCCCACCCATTCACTCACCCATCACCCCACACCCATTACCCATCACTCCACCCATTCACGCACCCATTACCCATCACCCTACATCAAGGTTTCCTCAATTCTCGCAACCGACTTTTTTTTTCACAATTCTCGCTAATAGGCTACTAAAAATAAAAATAAAATAAAAAGTGATCGGATCATCCCCATAAGTGGCCTTAAAATGTTCCCCTGGTCGACCTGGTTCCAAAACTGTGCCATATGATGGGATTGCGTCACTGGGGGCGGCACCTAGCGCGGACACACACACACACAGACAGACACACTTTCGCTTATATTATTATAGATTCTTTACCTCTAATGGCGTTCTAAGCTCCATTGCCCCGCCGCTTAACTCTACCTACACTTACTTCAGCCTCACCATCTGCACCCAGCACAACCTGGTTCCAGGATGAAGACGAGCGCAACATCAACCACAATGATGATGGTAAATGATAATTGTAATAATGATAATGCTAATATCAACTGCCAACAATGATAGTAAATGGTGATAATTACAGTTATGATATAAATGATGATATTCATAATTATAATATTGATGATAATGCTGATAATACTAGTAATGATAGTGACAATAATGATAATGATGATCTTGATCATGAAAGTAAAATAATAACGATACTAATTATGCAAATTAAAGTAAGATGATAATCATAAGTGTATCAAATTATAATGATAATGAGCAAGAATTGTTGATAACGACTGCAATAATGATAAAAATAATAACAATAATGATTAAGATAATGATAATGGTGACAATGTTAATTAGAGAGGAAAAAGTGTGTGTGTCACAAATGCAGTGGTATGTGTATAAAACCACTCGACTTGTCTTCCTAAATATCATATGTATTACGGGTAACTTCTGCTAGTAACAATAATAATAATAATAATCATTTCAATTCAATTCATCAATTAGCCACTGCACTGAATAATAAGATCCCTTTCCAAAGGTCCATAAATCTTGATTAGATAGGTAACTTGAGGACAACTGGTGCTAGCGACCAATCTTTGATGTTATTTTAACCACAATAAGGCAATCTTAAGTGTTCTTATGTTGAAAATCAGGTTTTCACTAATAAAAACCAATGGTGTTGATATACTCATGTCCATACCATGAACATTGGTTAGAAGAAGTAGTATTTGAAAGTAAAAATAATATTGAAATGAGAAATAATATGGAGAATAAGAAATCATACTATACCCTTGGGCACACAATCTATAATCTTTCAGTATTAATGGAGAAATATATTCACCCAAACACTTTGACGTAACAGTTCCTTAAAGCTGTCGAACCATACATGAGTAGATCATACTTTCAAATGCTATTTCTTCTAACCAATGTTCATGGTATGGACATGAGTATATCAAAACCATTGGTTTTATTAGTGAAAACCTGATTTTCAACATAAGAACACTTAAGATTGCCTTATTGTGGTTAAAATAACATCAAATATCGGTCGCTAGCACGCAGTTGTCCCCAAGTTACCTATTTAATAAAAAAAATTGAAAATGTAAAAAAAAAGACTTTGGAACGGGATCTTAGTATTCAGTGCAGTGGCTAATTACGGGCATACATACGCCGGGGAGCGCGTCGTTTCGCCCAACCTACGACGCCACTTCCGGGGATCACCACGAGCGAGATCCCATGCAGGCTTTCTTACCATACCAAGCACCTCTCGGCAGGAAACATCAATTTGCCCAAGCCACGAGCCTTGTGGGCACCCCCTTGGCCTTCTTCACGCCGGATTGTCACTTACAGATACAACCCGATGGGAAGGACCAGTTTCAGGGTAACGTGCCACATGCCCATTTAGCCGAAGTTGGAGATGACGGACTATTTAGGTAATATTAATTGAGTCTCACGGTGCAATCGCTGATTTGACACATAGTCATCTCAGGGATACTCCATGATTCTGCGAAGACACCCAATACCAAAGACATCGAAATGTCTCTTCAATTCGCTATTTAGTGTACATGTCTCACATCCATAGCGTATGACAGGGATTACATGCGACTTGAAGAACCGGATCTGTATCCTTCTGCACAGGTACTGTACCAACAACGCCAAATACTCGTCTTTAGAGAGTCCATAACTCAATGGGCAATGCCAATCCGCCGTAAGGCTTCTTGACGTGACCAAATATTTTTTTTGTCTAATGTTCTCATAGGGAAAGTAGCCTACATAAAGTGAATGGTTGATAATACAGGTGAAAACTGACAAAGCTTCATCAGGCATTTGTAAAAATATCGCTTTGTTTATCTTGGTATCCCCAGGAGTGTTGTAGTTCTAAATTTTTGATATGATACATGTTATGTCTTTTGACGCTATTTTACTTATTTGATTGTCGTTGTTAGGTAGTCGTGTTAAATCTGATTATAGATATGGATTTGTCTTTTGGGTGTTATTAACTATGAAACTATCTACCAATCCCTCGTTGTTCACATCTAAGTCTTTATTTTCCTCATCACTTATTTAGAAAAAAAATCTCAAATATATATAAAAATGTCCTCCTTTTCTACATCACCATACTATTTCTTGTTATCGTTTACAATGTAAGGTTTTTGGTGATTAACAGTCCCTCTTAACTTGTTTACCTCCCTCCAGAAGTCACTAGGATTTTCATATAAACGTTGAAGGTGATTCATTTCATCCTCCCAATTTTTATCATAGTTACTTTGAGATTCATCTATTAACTTCTGTTTTACAAGTTTGAATGTTAAAAATTGAATATATGGCCTTCATCTCGTTATTGCCGATTTCATGACATTTTAAAGAAATAATTCCAGGTTTTTAATTGTGGGATTAGTTATTGCTTTAAGCTTTACTTTGTTTTAGTTATTACCTCTGCCAACGAAGTTGGAGGGAGGTTATGTTTTCACCCCGATCTGTCCGTCTGTTTGTTTGTTTGTTTGTTTGTTTGTTTGTTTGTTTGTTTGTTAGTGTACAGGATTTCTCAAAAAGTTACTAATAGATTTGGACCAAACTTGGTATACCAAGTTTATTTGGTATAAGGAAGAACCAATTTAATTTTGGATGAAATCGAATCACAACTGTTGCCATGGCAACCAATTGATGAAATATTCGGGCGGAGGTATGCGCTCATACTGAGTGCATATATATATATATATATATATATATATATATATATATATATATATATATATATATATTATATATATATATATATATATTTATATTTATATATATTATATTTTTTAAATTAGTAAATAAAGAATGTGGGAGGTTATGTTTTCACCCCGATATTCGGGCGGAGGTATGCGCTCTACTGAGTGCCCCCCCCCCCCCCCTAGTTAATGGAATGTTATTAGCCATTGCCTCAGTTATAGTTTGATACTAAGATTATATTCCTTGGTGGATGTCTCTAGTGGTCATATGATCAGTGGTGTTAATTGTGTGCAAATTATCTTCAATTTGATCTTAGACATTATCCCAATTTGCCTTGTTACAGCAATATCTGGGTGTAACTTTAATGTTTACTGCTTGCGTGGTTATTGTGAATATTACTGGGATGTGATTTGAGGCCGTAACCTATGGGGCCGGTTCTATGGTGTAACTAGGGGTGGGGGGGGGGGGCACTCAGTAGAGCGCATAACTCCGCCCGAATATTTCATTACCTCCGCCAACGAAGTTGGAGGGAGGTTATGTTTTCACCCCGATCTGTTTGTTTGTTTGTTAGTGTATAGGAATCTCAAAAAAGTTATGAATAGATTTTGACCAAACTTGGTATACCAAGTCTATTTGGTAGAAAGAAGAACTTATTTAATTTTGGATGAAATCGAATCACAACTGTTTGTTTTAGAGCGATGTTTTCACTCCGATCTGTTTGTTTGTTTGTTAGTGTACAGGATTTCTCAAAAGGTTACGAATAGATTTAAACCAAACTTGGTATACCAGGTCTATGTGGTATAAGAAAGAACTGATTTAATTTTGGATGAAATCGAATCACAACTGTTTGTTTTAGAGCGATGTTTTCACCCCGATCTGTTTGTTTGTTTGTTAGTGTACAGGATTTCTCAAAAAGTTACAAATATATTTGGACCAAACTTGGTATACCAAGTCCATCTGGTATAAGGAAGAACCGATTTAATTTTGGATGAAATCGAAAAATAACTGTTGCCCTGGCAACCAATTGATGAAATATTCGGGCGGAGGTATGCGCTCTACTGAGTGCCCTCCCCCTAGTTCACCATGTTAAAGGATAGGGAAAATCTGATTTTCAATTGGTTGCCATGGCAACAGTTGTAATTCGATTTCATCCAAAACAACAGTTGTGATTCGATTTCATCGAAAATTAAATCAGTTCTTCCTTATACCAAATAGACCTGGTATACCAAGTTTGGTCCATATCTATTCGTAACTTGTCGAGAAATCCTGTACACTAACAAACAAGCAAACAGATCGGGGTGAAAAATAACCTCCCTCCAACTTCGTTGGCGGAGGTAATTACAATGCTATAACTTGGGGGGGGGGCACTCAGTAGAGCGCATACCTCCGCCCGAATATTTCATCAATTGGTTGCCATGGCAACAGTTGTGATTAGATTTCATCCAAAATTAAATACGTTCTTTCTTATACCAAATAGACTTGGTATACCAAGTTTGGTCCAAATATATTCGTAACTTTTCGAGAAATCCTGTACACCAACCAACAAACAAACAAACAAACAGACAGATCGGAGTGAAAACATAACCTCCCTCCAACTTCGTTGGCGGAGGTAATCATGTTTTATTTTATTATTTGCTAGAATCATATATCGGCTTCAACACATATCTCCTTAGTCCACTTGGTTATTTTAACTTTAAAAACGCATGCTTTACATACTTCAGCTCATCTTCCAAAAAACTATCACTACAGACACGGTATGCTCTCAAGAATAAACCGATTACAACACCCGACTTTGTTATTTTGTCGTGAGCGCTAAAGTAGTGTATAAATTCACCTTGTTAGTTAGTTTCCTGTACACCTTGAACTGTGCAACTTTTTCTCATCTTATCACTAGAGTGACCAAAAACAGTAGTTGGCCATCACTCTCACTATCTGTGTTCACTACTGTGAACTGAATTATGTCACTTACACGATTTAGTTTCAGTAGCAGGTTTTCAACACTTGCATTAAAGTTGGTTATTACGAGGACGTCGTCCTCGTATTTGTACCACTTTGTGCACATTACACGCAGGTAATGTTCCCTCGACTGAACGTCCATATAGAGTGACGTCATCACTGCACTGAGCGGGGAACCCATTGCTAAGCCTTCGTGTTGACGGTATTCAGCACCGTTAAAGTGGAAAGCACCAAATATCACGCACATTGATATTAGTTTCAGATAATCACGTATACAAAGAGGCACTTGTCATATCCACCACTTTTCTCCCTGCGTCTATTGCACCAACGACAAACAGACAGATCGGATCAATTCGTGCAAAGAGACTTCACATCAAAACTCACTAATTTCTTCCCACTAAAAATCACTTTCTGTAGTTTCGCCTTGAGATCAGCCGAATTATTGAGGTGCGTGCCGCTTATCTTGCCCATTACCGCCGAGAGAAGAGAGGCGAGGGCCTTTGCTAGGTCGATTTGGAGCATTTCCGATCCCTGATGTAATCTTATGTGAGGAAACACACACACACACACACACACACACACACACACACACACACACACACACACACACACACACACACACACACACACACACCTGTGGTGGTGTGGTTCCTGTGGTGAGTAGTTTCAGGCAACAGTTGCTGCCCGTGGCCACGCTGATGCGCCGCCACTAGTATAACCCGTCTGCTCGTCTCTTCGCCATCTGGTCTATGATGCTGTTGCTGGCAGCGCAGAGGTGGTAATGAGGCAGCTTGGGTTGATCGGGTATTGTCCGTAAGATGGAATTTAATATTGATAAAAGTAGCGTTATGAATGTTGGTAGAAAAAACCCTGGTAATAGATACACCATAAGCAATGTATCGCTGAAAAGATCAGAAGGTGAAAAAGATCTTGGAGTGAGGGTGAGCCCAGACCTCCGACCTAGGAAACAATGTATTGAGGCCAGAAATAGAGCTAATAGAGTATTAGGATTCATTACCAGAAGTGTTAAAAGTAGAAGTGCGGAAGTTATTCTAAAGCTTTATCTGGCTCTAGTCAGGCCCCACCTAGACTATGCAGTTCAGTTTTGGTCCCCCATATTACAGGATGGATATAGTGTTGTTAGAAAAGTGCAGAGAAGGATGAACCCAAAAAGATACAAGGGATGCGTAACTTTAGTTATGAGAGGAGATTGAAGTTATTAAAAATTACACTCACTCGAGAGACGCAGAGTAAGGGGCGATCTGATAGAAGTTTTTAAGTAATAAAAAGGGATTTAATAAAGGAGAGGTAGGAAAAGTTCTTACGGCTTTTAACCAGGGTAGAACAAGAAGTAACGGATTCAAACTGGAAAAGCGTAGATTTAGAAAGGAAATAGGGAAAACTGGGTTCACAAATAGGGGGGTGAATGAGGGGAATGGTCTCAGTAGACAGGTAGTTATGCGGAGTCATTAGGGAGTTTTAAAGGGGGGAGCTGGATAGGTTCAGGGAGGGGGAGAAAGGTGGATGTAGATAGGTTAGGGACAAAAAATACCACGTTGGCCTCGCGCCTCTTGTAGCTTCCTTTTTTTTTTCTTATTTTTCTTTTTATGTTCTGGGAAATTGTCTAGGGGTTCTTGAAACGTTAAAGGGTTTGTTCCGTTGAGTCCGCGGGTGCTGGGCAGGGCATTAAAGGGTGTGGCCCCTTATAGCAAAGCGTTTTCTTTGAGCGTCTTGACTCTTGTACTTGCTCTGGGTAATCCTTTCAATATGGCGAGCCGACCCCTCGTTGGTGGTTGCTAGACCGTAATTTAAATTTATTTCGTTTTTCCGGGGGGAATATTTTGTAGATGTATATATAGCGTCCTTTCTCTACGCCTTTCTAGTGAGAAAGGTCGAGTTCACGTCCCCCTTTCCCCAAGCCCAAAATGTTGACTAAATATTCTATGGGTGAAAATCGTTTACTGCTTCAAGTGACTGCTTCTCAACGCTCGCCTGGACTCCCAGCTGACAACAATACCCCAAACAAGGGTATCACGAGTGGACTTGAAATGTCAGATGGGAACCCTTTCACGTGCCCGGGAAATTTTGCAAAGATCCACCTACCCTGGCTTCGTGCCTTCTTTACCCATTTTGTATATTTTGGGGTAAAGTTTCCGTCACAGTGGGGTAATTCCTGGGTCCTTATATCTCCTTGTTTTTAATGTGAACCGTCCGGGCGCAAAAGTGTGTCTTTGTAGTTAATTCCCCCAACTGAAATGTAACCCCAAAAATTTTTTTCATGAAGGACATGTTTTTTTCTGCCCACGAGTAATGATCCCAGATCGTTTGTAGTTGTTGGGCATAAATACTGAAGAAATTTCCCTTCATACCCTGGGTCATCAGCAAAAAACTAAAAACGATGAAAGACGTTTCTGTTTATTCGGAGATGTGGATCAAAAATAGCAAGGTCCAAGGACCGCCTGGGGCACTCCATGTTGCCCCCTGCGACTGGACACTGCACCGCCACCGCTAAAACACTCTTTTTGTCAGTAAGGAACAGTGCAGCCACATCCCGAGCTTTCCAGTAATGCCCATTTGTCGTATCTTGTGAAAAAATGCCGTGGTTCCCTTGTCAAAGGCTTTCGCAAAATCAAGATAAATACATCAACTTTTTTTGTTATTTTCCAGTTTTTCAAAAATTGTTTCATAGTGGGCGAGCATTTTTGGGAGAGGCATGAACCCCCCAAACGCGAAACCCCTTTTGGGTCAGGTTCATTTTTTATTTTTTTCGAGATATTGAGCCATGTTCTTAACCTTATTCTCCCCAAGCTTTAATAATGTGGGGGGGTTTAAGGCAACGGGTCGATAATTTTTTGCTTCTGTTTTGACCCCCCCTTTTGGGGATTGGGTGTGATTTTGGCATTTTTGAATTGTTTGGTTTATTCCGGATTCTAATGAAGTTTATAAAGAGAGAGCAAAGGGAACGCTCAGCTCTTTAGCACAACGTTTAGGAGCACAGCAGGAAGGGGGTCGGGTCCAGCTGCCGAGTTAGTAGTCAACTTTTTTAATTTGCTCCTTTCTTGATGTCTCTTTAAATTTAGCCCTCATTTTTTGATTGCAGTCGTATTTTGGCGAAAAAAGTCCATGGGTAGTTGATTATTTTTGTCTTTCAGGGGGTTGCTGAAAACACTTTTGTACTGGACAGTAGTTCTTAAACAATCCCCTTGGGTTTTCATTTAGGGTTTCGCGTCTAGTCAGTCAGGGGGCCAACATCGCTCCTTTACTGATTTTTGCGGCATATTTTTGAAAAAGTATTTGGGATTGGTTTTAATACATGCCACAGCTTGTATTTCTTTCCGTTCATCTTCAAATTTTAAACTGATCTTTAAGTTTTTCTTCTAAAAAGGGTAATTTTGTTTTAGTTTGTTATATTTCACTGTTTTTGGTGTTCTTGGGTTTTTTTCTTAGTTTTTTTTTTTCTCTTTCGCATCAGAACTTTTCGGCCCCTTGGTATGTTCCCTTTATAAGGAGAGGTCTTATTAGACGATCTCCTCAAGGGTACATTTTCTTGTTTTTTTTCCAAGCTTTCGTCGTCAGTATTGTTTTGGCCTCAGGGTCGCAGTCTTTCATGAGGGAATCCCTTTTACTTCACCGAGTCTCCCCCTTAAATTTTCCCACAATGACTCGCTGTGAAAGTTCATTGGGCTGAAATTTGGTGCTTGTTGTGCTGCACGGGGAATTCGGTTTCAATTTGTAGATACGCTGGTCTCGGGGTATATTTTATATCTGAGAAAATTTTTTTTGTTTACAGAAAATATTATGAAAGAGGTCATCATTGTTTTTTCCCAAAAAATGTCCATTTATTTTTGTCACCTCATGGGGAGGTTGATGGCTTTTTAAACAGAAATCCTCCGAAAAGTTCAGGACAGCTTCTCCTGAGTCCGCATGTCCCCTTCCCCTCCATATACACTCTCCAATCCCAGTCTATGAGCGGGAATTTTAGATCACCAGGGGCATAATGGAGGCATGGGGGGTGGTGGGGAGTTAATTATTCTCAAATCTTTTTTTAGTTGTCATTAAATTTATTTGTTGGGCACGCGGGGGGGCCTGTATATATTTAATATACCCAATAAAGGTTTTTAATGTATAGCCCAGGGATTCTGGACAATTTGATTCTGATGGAGAATTTGTGTCCTAGCTGAAAAGTGGTCATCCAGTAGGTGAGACACCGCCTTTTTTCTTTTGTTTTGGTCTGTCCGTTCTATATGGTAAAAATTTTGGTATTTTTTTTTCCCTTTCTCTATTTCTTCTGTTGGGTGTGTCTTTGTAGGGGATTATACAGGCATTTTCGTTTGTGCCTTTCTGGAGTAATTTTTTTTTGCCTCTAAATTTGTATGGTAATGACCAGAAATATTTAGAGTGATTTTTTTATAAAGGCTGTCGCTTTGCTGCCACATGTTTTCTGGTATCCTTGTAGGGGTTTCTGGGGCCCCACTGCCACGGCACTGCTTTCAGTTTTTGCAGTATAGGGGGCTGTACTTTTTGCTTTTTTTGCATTTGCTGCAATAAAAAAGTTTGTGTAGTAGCTTTTTGTTGTTTTTCAGCTGGTGGGGGGCCACTTTTCCATGCATTGTGTGGTTTAGGGGTTGATGGTGGTAGGTTGACCAAAGCGGGTATTGTTTGGCGGGGGCTGCCTTTGCCTTGTTTGTTGTTCGGTAGTTGATGGTCAGGGGGGGGGTAGGGGCGGGGCCCCCTTTCAAATTAATTTTTTTACATTCCAATTAAAAAACATCCCGCTTTCTTTCTGACCCATGCTTTTTGGTGGATGTAAAAAGACGCAGCCCTTCCTTTTTTACCCCCCTTAGGGGTCCAGCCGTTTCCATAATCTAGTGCACATTCGGGGGTGGCAAGGACAATCAGGGCCCCCCTTAGCCATATTTACACTTGTTGTTTTTGAATAGTAGCATCCCTTCTTTTTCCCTTTGGTCGCCCGGGTTTTTCCATTTCCTGGGGTATTTGGGTGTTCCCTTGTTTGCCAGTAGAGTGTTTGTATTTTGATTTTGTGGGGAGGTTCTTTTGGCCCATTATTTTCTTTTTTTTCCTCACCAGTTTTTTTTTTCGTTGTCAATTCTTTTATTTCTCTAAAACGCGTTTACAGCATTTACGCACCTTCCTGCCCCAAAAACGTTTTGTTGTTTTACCTCCCTTCCTTCCCCAATATGGTGTACACCGGCAAACGACGGGTCCATTTTTCCCCACTGTTTTCTTGCACATTTCTTCACAAGTTACTGACCCCTTTGTTTTAAAGAAGTTCATAGGGCGTAAGCAGGGGGTTTGAAGTCAGCATAATAAAAATTTTTCATTTCGGACTTCAAACACCCCGTAAACTTGTTTGTTGTATTTGCACGAAAGTATCCGGAGGTGGCGTTTCCTTGTGTACGAAATTTAAAATACACCTCCGAAATTATCACAGTAAAGAAAAAGATTCCGAGTTCAAATTTTATAAACAGGGAGCGCAGCTTTGGCAATCCACCCCGACCGGGTTGGTGATCCCAACCACCCAACACACCCCCACGCACGCACGCACGCACGCACGCACGCACGCACGCACGCCGCACGCACCACCACGCACGCACGACGCACGCACGCACGCACGCACGCAGCACGCCGCACGCACGACCACGCCGCACGCACGCACACAGGGCTCGGCCCTTTAAAATAAACTAGAAAAATCACGCAAACAAACATTTGGGTGAGGAAAAAGTTCATGACAGCTAATTTTTATTATTTTTTGTTATTTTGTTTTCTTTGGGTTTTTGTTTGGGGGGGATCTGTATTTTTGTGTGTCTGTCTGGCAGTTTTTTTTCCTTAGGGGTATTTGTGCGTACGTAAGGGGGTGTTTTTGGGGGTTGGCTAGTTCATGAAAGTGAGAAGACGTGTTTTTTTTCAAATCTTTTATTTTAATTGCTTTTCCCTTCATTGGGTTTATATTTTACAATTTTTGGTAGGTAAAGTTTCCCACTAGCAATTTTTGTTTGTTTGTTGTTTTTTGTGTTTTCTTTTTTTAAATGTAATAAATTTTTTTAAATTTTACTCTTTTCCTTGTGTTCATTTTTCAAATTTCTTTTAGCTTATTATTTATCAAAATGAAAATTTTTATAATTTTAAAGTATGATACTTTTTTTATCATTATCTATTTTTAAACTTATTCCCAAACCAATTTCTTATCCCCTGTTGTTATGAGCTATTTAAAGGGGTTTAGTTTTATAAATTTTAAAATAAACGTACAGACCCAATTTTTTTTTTTCCCAATTATTTTTAAATTTGGCAAATTCAACACACATTCAAAACCCTAATCCACCAAAAATAATTTATTTCCGGCCCCTTTTTTCCGTAAAACACGACTTTTTTTAAAAAGGGCGCGTAAAAAAATTTTTTCCCCCAACAGGGCTACGCATGTTTTTTGATGCGTCACGAAGGAACCTCCCAATGTAAAAAACCTCGTCTGCCTCTGTGAGACCGTCGGCAATGTATGTAGCGATTGTATTCGGGGCAGACATGAATCTTCGCTTGATGATCTAGAGTACGATGCTCAATCTGAGACCGAACTAAATGACGCTGCTCGCGTATATGAGGAAAACGAACATCAATTGTTATGGGAGCCCAACCCTATATGGTTTTTTCCAAGTACGAGGGGATGAACAGGTGTTAGCGGACCTGCTGAGGTTTTTAACACTACTACACACACAACACTTCTACACACAACACAAAACATACTACAACACACCTAACACACAACACACAAAACAATACTACCACACACAAACACTCTACACACCACACAAACACTACTACACACACACACAAACACTACTACACACACCAAACACTATACTACACACACACAAAAACAAACCACACAAAAACTCTACACACACAACACACACAAACCTCTCACACACACACACCCAAAAACAAAAGCTCTAAACACAAAAAACACTACACACACACAAAAACTACTACACACACACAAACACTACTACACACACCCCACACACTCACTACTACACACACACAACACACACACAACAAACACTACTACACACAAAAACTACTAACACACACAAAAAATACTACACACACAAACCTACTCACAAACCCCCACACATTTTACCAACACACACCCACAAAAAATATAGCACACACACACACCAAAACTACTACACCAACCACACACCTACTACACACACACACACAAAACCACACCACAACACACAAACACTACTACACGCCACACACCACAACACACAAAAACTACTACACCCACACACACCACACAAACATACTACACACATACCCTAGTGTAGGGGGGTTGCCGCCGGTTCACAGCCGAGAATCCCCCAGTTCGATCCCCGGGCGGAGCGGGAAAAAAATATGGGTTGTTTCCTTAAAACCCGAACCCCTGCCATCCAGCAGTGAAAGGGTACCGGGTGTTAGCCGGGGGTTTTTTTACCGCCTCCCCGGGGTGGTGGCTTCCCCAACACTAACCCCAAGCAGGAATTAAAAATGTTTTAAAGGAGACGGGGCTATACGAGCGTTGCTCAGGGCCCGTAAAATACAAACTAATAAAACACAAAAACACACAAACCTAACCACACACACACAATACAAAAAGCTATACCACAAAACTACTACACACACAAACACTTACACACACACACACCACAATCACTACTACACACCACACACACACACACACAAAAAACTATACACACAAACACTACACAACACACAAACCTACTACACACCAAACACTACTAACCCCCACACACACATTATACGCACCACAACCCCAAACCTCTACGCACACACACACCACAAACACTATACACACACACACACACCACACTACTACACACACCACACACCACACACACACACACACAAAAACTACTACACGCACACACCACACACCCACAAACACTACTACACACCCACACACCACAAAACACTACACACACATACTCCGTAGTGGGAGGGTTAGCACCTCGGTTTACCGCCGGAAGTCCCAGTTCGATCCCCGGGGGGGGCGGGAAAAAAAAAAGGGTTGTTTCCTTAAAACCCCAACCCCGTCCATCCAGCAGTGAAGGGTACCGGGGGGTTAGCCGGGGGTTTGTGACCCCCTCCCGGGTGGTGGCTTCCCCCAAAACTAACCACTAAGCAGAATGTAAAAATGTTGATATGGAGACGGGGCCATACGACGTTGCTCAGGCCCTGTAAAATACAAATAATGAAACACCCACACCCACACCCCAAAAAATACTACCACACACAACCACAAAACTACTACCACACAAAACAAACACTATACCCCACAACAAACACTACTACCTCGGTTTACAGCCGGAAGTCCCGAGTTCGATCCCCGGGGGAGCGGAAACATATGGGGTTTTTTCCTTAAAAACCCCAACCCTTCCCCTCCAGCAGTGAAAGGGTAAAGGGTGTTGCCGGGGGTTTTTACCGCCTCCCGGGGGGGTGGCTTCCCCCAAAACTAACCACTAAGCAGGAATGATAAAATGTTGATATGGAGACGGGGCCATACGAGCGTTTTCTCAGGCCCTGTAAAAAAACTGATAAAAACCCCCCACACACACACACACAAACCTACTACACACAACACCCACAAAAAACTATACACACACACACAAACACTACTACACACACCACAAACACTACTACACCACACAAACATATACACACCACAAACACTACTACACACAAAAAAGACTATAACACCACACAAAACTAAATAACAACCAAACACTACTACACACACACACAAACACTACCCGCACACACAAACATACTAGCACCACCACACACACCACACACAAACATACTACGCACACACACACACACACACACAAACACTACACGCACACACACACCACAAACCTACTACACCACCACAAACACTCTACCCACCAAAAAAACACACACACATACTACTACACACACCACCCAAAACACTACCCCACACACACACACAGCGCGGGGGAAAGGACCCTTTTTTTGTTACGTCACCGAGCCGTGGGGCATCGTCGCCAGTTGCCAGCAGCGTTTCGAGCTCAGGGGAAATTTTCAGATTTTTATTTTCGGATTATTTTAAAAAAAGGGTCACTGGGTGCAAAAAGGACAACATATTTTTGATACACCGATAATGGCATACTCTAAAAATCAAATCAGGAATGATAAATGGTCTGGACATTACTTTAAGTCTTTGCTGAATTAATCCGCATAAGTGGTTTTTAGTTTTCTGACGAAATTAAACATAATAATTTCCCCTAGTATAATTTTTTATCCCGAATGATTGTATTTTCACTAAATGGGTTGATCACACTGCCATTATGTTGCATGCAAAAACCCTTTTTTCGAAAAAAATCCCCTTTATACACAATTTTTTAAAACACCATGTCCCCCTTTCTCTTCGCATCACCTTTGGGGAAAAATTTTTGTTTTGACATGACACCTTCCTACAAAACGAAAAACTTTAATTTTTTCTCTCCCGCATCGAATGCTTTTTTGTTATACGGGTCGGGGTACTGTACTGTTGTAGCCCTGGACCTTTATGACGTCCTCCTTGATAGTACTTCACTCACCAAATTGGTTTAATCATCAACTGGGAACCGTGGGGGGCATAGGGGAAGGGGAAATGCTTGCCCACAGCGCCCCGCTGGGTCACCAAGGCACTAAACTGCCTTATACTGCACTTCCCTTTTTGGTTGGGGAGTATTTCCCAAATTTTAATTTTTTTTTGTTTCTTCGGTACTAAATACACCCTTTTAAGCCAGTTTCCATATCCCCCTCCTCCTCAAATTTGTTGCTGCTCTCGTAACTTTTTCTTTACTATTTTTCTTGGTACTTTTACCATAGGTCATATGTCGTATTTTATATTTATCGTATTTTAGTCCTCAGATGGTGTGTTGGTAGTGTGTGAATTTGCAGGGAAGGTGTGTGTGTATTTACCTAGTTGTGATATATGTGGAATGAGCTACACTCGCGGGGTCCCGTCTCCGTATCTCAGCTAGTCAAGTGTATCCTTATGTGTGCGTGCGTGCGTGCGTGCGTGCGTGCGTGCGTGCGTGCGTGCGTGCGTGCGTGCGTGCGTGCGTGCGTGCGTGCGTGCGTGCGTGCGTGCGTGCGTGCGTGCGTGCGTGCGTGCGTGCGTGCGTGCGTGCGTGCGTGCGTGCGTTGCGTGCTGTGCGTGCGTGCGTGCGTGCGTGCGTGCGTGCGTGCGTGCGTGCGTGCGTGCGTGCGCGTGCGTGGCGTGCGTGCGCGTGCGTGCGTGCGTGCGTGCGTGCGTGCTGCGTGCGTGCGTTGGCGTGCGTGCGTGCGTGCGTGCGTGCGTGCGTGCGTGCGTGCGTGCGTGCGTGCGTGCGTGCGTGCGTGCGTGCGTGCGTGTGTGTGTGTGTGTGTGTGTGTGTGTCAGAGGTGCACGGTTACTTCCGCAAACATTTTTGCAAACCGGAACTTCCGCAATTGCAAAAGTCCAAATTCGTTTACGGATTTGCGCAAGACTAAATTGTTACGGGTTTGTGATGCAGATGTACTTCAGCAAAGGATGCGGATGTATGTTCTCAAATTCCCAAGTGGCCGTTCCGAGTGTCGCCCAGAGTGAGTGGGGTACGCTATAGTCTGGTAGGAGAAGAGTTGAAGTGGGAAAAAAATTATACATAAGCTTTATTGGTGTCATTTGACGCAGAAACATGTCCACTATCACAAATCAAAAATCCCCATTGATCCACTATGGGGAAAATGTTTGAGAGAACTTTGAAATATTGCACCATTTTCAGTCAAACGATTGTGTGGTAGGAGTAACGATACCCGAATTAATGCACTTCATTTGCGGGAAAATTACATCAAAGCTGTTCAAAGCACCTTGTTACCCCCCACCAAAGAAGTGTAAGGAAATTATGTTTATGCCTCCGTTTGTTTGTTTGTTTATTTGTATGTTTGTTGGTTTGTTGGTTGGTAAACAAAACCTCAAAAAGTTCTGAACCTATCCTCATTAACTTTGGTGAACTGATAGGATATGTGCCAAGGAAGATGTTTAATTTAAGTGATCCGTAGAGCGCATACCTCCGCCAGCATAGGCGGCTCACAAAGTTATGAACGCAATATGGTGGACATATAAGATATGTAAACTGCCAAGTTTGAGTCAAGGTCAATTTAAAGGAAAATATGCCTGAGTTATCATTGACCGAGTTTACATATGTGGTTTATTTTGGTGTTCTTGATGCTTGTAATGGGGCTTTAGTAGCCCTAACTGTCGAAACTAAAAAAAAAAAAAAACTTATAACCTAACGTAACCCATGAAACCAAGCCTAAAGGCGACAGTAAAGGCTATTAAAACACAATTGCAAACATAAAGAACACAAAAATAAATCAAATTATGGAACACACTCACATTGTTAATGTTAACTAAAGCACCCCTTGCCTGCTTAAATGTGTTTTGTTAAAGGGAGCGTCCAGGCTTGATTTTTGACGAATATTTTAGCAATTGACCAGAATTGTTTTTTCTTCCTTATGGTGTTGTCAAATATTTCAGATTTCATGTGGTGAAATTTCATAACAAAATAATCATAAATAGCATCGCCATAGAAAATGTTTTGTTCCCCGCTAGGCTATTTAAGGTGCATTTTTGTGTTAGAATTTTTTGAAATTGATGTAAATAGTTTTGTTTTCGTAGTGTTGGCAAATTGTTTAATATTTTATGTGGTAAAATTTCACAACAAAATATTTAAAAGAGAGCATAACCATATAAAAATGTACGTATATCCAACTCTAGGCTATAGCATCTAGGTGTGATTTTTGACAAATATCTTAATAATAAAAAACAGCTTTCTTTACCTCATGGTGTTGAAAAGTGGTTTTTTTTGTGTTTATATATTTTTTTCATTACTTTTTTTTTTGTTTTTTTACATTAATTTTTATAGCGCCTGTAGGCAGTGATCCAGGGCTCGGATGGTAGACTCCAGAGGTTCACTTGAAGGCTGAGATGGTTAGCCCTCGCCCGTAGTGGCGCAGGCAAGATTTTTATAGTGACGCATGTGATTAGAGTTTTATGCCGCCCCCCTGTGTCCTCCGATGAACTCGCAATCGAAAGTAGAGTTAATGGGCAGGGCATGTGGGTGTTTATAGGCCACTCGACGGTGCAGGAAATTTTTTAAGGGGATTTATGGGTCTCACTCGGGATCGAACTCGGGTCTTCGAGAACGCCAATCGGTGATGCTAACCACTCTGCTACCGCCTCCCCTACCGTTTAAGATTCCATGTTGTGAAATTTATCAGCTAAATATTAAAAAATAAAAGCTTAGCTATGGCAAAATTTAAATCCCCCGCTACTATCCGTTATGGCCCAGAACTCTTCGCTTTCCCAAATGTCATTTAGTTTCGCCAAATATAACCTTTCTGTGGTAAAGTGGTATTTGTATTAGACTAGTTTGTTGATTCGAATACTTGTTCGAATCTGTTCACCTGTTCATTGGTTAGTTCCGCTGTTAACTTTTCAATGGCACTCAGCCTATGTATTCAGTTAGCCTGCGTCCTCTCACCTGGCTACTCTTCAGCAGAATAAAGCCTTGTTAAAGGAGGCCTCTGAGTATTTCATCCCTGCTCGCTACAATTTATTCTGCTGATAAATGGAGAAGTTCCTCCGACCAGAACGTTTTGATGGAGGAGACGGAACTCCGGGGAACTGGGAACACTGGCTTCAGACCTTCACCAACTTCGTCTGCTCTCTCGGCGAAGAAATTCCAGACAAGCTGATACTCCCTACCAACTACGTGTCTCCCTCCGTGTATGCTCACATTAGGGACTGCACCACTTACGACGAAGCTATCAAAATTCTACAGTTAGTGTATGTGAAGCCCGTGAATAAAGTGTTTGCTCGCCACCTACTTGCTTCTAGAAAACAGCAGCCCAGTGAACCAATACATCAGTTTTTACAGAGTCTGAAATTATTGGGTAAGGACTGTGGGTTCAAAGCAGTGTCGGCGAGTGTTTACGCTCTAGAATCTATCCGTGACGCGTAGGTCAGCGGCTTCTAGAAAAACATACACTCACCCTGGACGAAGCTGTACAGCATACCCGGAGCCTCAAGATAGCTCAGCGTAGCCCTGAGAGTTACACGTCCCAAGCTCCTCCTCCCTCCTCAGCCGCCTTCTCCGCTGCTTCGGACTACGTATCACCCGGGTCCAACTGCTTTGCTGGTCCGAGTTAAGATGCTCTAAACGAAGCCATCGCTTCAATTGTCAACGCTTAGACTACTTATGCTACTGCTGCTGTAGAAGGGAAGCAATTATATTTCTGTGGACGCAGTTATCATCACCTGCCGAAGTGTCCTGCAAGGAACTATAACTGCTTGAAGTGCGGGAAAGGGGGACATTTTGCCAACGTGTGCAAGTCTTCGAACAGGCTAAAAGGTAACCCCTATGAAAATGTTTCGACAGTCTCTTTGGCAACCTCGACGGCCGTTACCACCCTGACGTCAGGAGGAAGTTCCCTCACCGCTACAGTCAACAGTAAGGAAGTATGTGCCTTAGTTGACAGTGGTAGCGCCGTCAGCTTTTTAGATTTAAACATCACCAAAAAGCTACACATTCCTACCATTCCTTCCAAGGAGTACGTCTCCATGGCGCAGAGTTCCTTAGTTACTGCTTCTGTCGGCCGCTGTGTTGCTGACTTACAAGTAATGAGTGATCTCTACAAATCATTCAAGTTTTCAGTGCTTCCCAATCTCTGTTCTGATGCCATCCTAGGACGAGACTTCATGATACTACATTAGTGTAGAGTTTACGTATAAGGGGTTCAGACCAAAGCTGACAGTTTGTGGTATGACTTGCATGAGCTTGAGCCCTCCGTCCCTCTTCCCTAACTTGCCTCCTAATTGCAGGCCCATAGTTACCTCTACTCGCACACGTCAGAGTGGCTCGGTTGGTAAAGTCGTGAGCTTGCGTGTAGATTCCCTGCATTCGGTCAGCGGTTCGAGTCCACCAAGTTCGTCCTGGCGTGGTGGCGCTTTGTATAGCCAATAACCTTGTAGTTGGTACTTGCAAAGTGTCTAGATAGGATCAAAGTATCTTATCTTACCTCTACTCGCCGTCACTCACACTCGGATGAGTGCTTTATCCAAAGAGAGGTTCAAACTCTGCTCTGGGAAGGAATTATTAAGAAGAGTCAATCTCCGTGGAGGGTACAGGTGCTAGTTACAAGCGACGAGCGGCATAAGCGTCGGATGGTGGCTGACTACTCTAGAACTATTAACAAATACAGTCCCTTGGATGCCTATTCTCTCCCTCGTATCCATGACCTGGTTCATGATCTGGCTAAGTACAAAGTTTTGACCTCAAAAGTGCCTACTACCAGGTTCCTCTCAGGGAAGAGGAAAAGCTATTCACTGCATTTGAGGCGGATGGACATCTTTTCCATTTCAACCGAGCCCCATTTGGTCTAACTAATGCAGTTTCAGCTTTCCAGATAATAATGAACACCATCATAACTGACAACAACCTTTCTGCAACTATCACCTATATTGATGACGTGCTTGTTTGTGGAAGGAATCAGGAAGAGCACTACAAGAACCTGAAACGCTTCAAAGAGGTTGCTAGAAAGTACAATCTCTACTTGAACGACGCAAAATGCCACTACAGCCTCGAGGACATCAGTTACCTGGGATACACTATCACCAACGGTACTCTTCGCCCTGACCCTGAGAGATTGCGGCCCTTAATGGATCTTCCTGCCCCTTGGGATGCTGCATCCCTGCGGCGTACTCTGGGACTCCTTTCTTACTATTCCCAGTGGATCCCTAACTATTCTTCTCGTATCCAACCTCTATTAGAATGTAAATCTTTCCCTATCAACAGCCAAGCTGCGCGGTGCCTGGACTCGCTGAAGGGTGACATCAGCCGTGCTTCGCTTGCTGCGTGGGACGAAAACCTTCCTCTAAATGTTGAAAAGGATGCCTCTGATGTCTCTTTGAGTGCCACTCTTTCTCAGGAGGGGAGACCTGTTGCATCTAATATACTATAAATGTAGCCGTGTGTCTGTGTGTGTGTTGTGTGTGTGTGTGTGTGTGTGTGTGTGTGTCTGTCTGTCTGTCTGTCTGTTTTGGGTAGCCGAAACTGTAAATTCAATTTTGATGAGAGTAGGCTCAAAAAATTGCAAATAAACCGTAAGTGGTAAGCGGCTTCGTCCCATGTCGATTGAATCATTTTGAAGGGGGGTTTTGGGCTAAAAACACTTTGGGTGTATTAGATTACAGGAAAAACTCTGCGGTAACGTCTTGCCGCATTCTACAAACTCAGTAGACTCATGGACGTTTGTATGCGTCTGTAAGTGTGTGTGTGTTGGAATCACACGGAACACAAAGGGTTGGAATCACACGGAACGTAGTCTACCCCGAGGCCCTTTGACCAGTGACCAACGACAGCAACAAAACGATTGGAGTTTGCAATCACATGTTGTCTAATATATACTACTACTACAAACATCAATACATGGGTCCGAAAGGCCCACAAGCACTTGTTCTTTTCTAGAACTCTCACCCCTTCAGAGAGACGACAGCCTGCCGTCGAGAAAGAAGCCGCGGCGATCGTCGAAGCGATCCGGAAGTGGCGCTTATTTCTCATCGGAAGGAAATTCAAGATTATCACCGATCAGCAGGCTGTGTCCTTCATGTTTAGCCGCAAAGCATCATCGCAAATAAAGAATAACAAGATTCTACGCTGGCACCTCGAACTCTCATAATACCAGTTTGACATCCAGTACCACCCAGGTAAGGAAAATCTAGCTGCAGATGCCTTGTCTAGAGGATGCTGTTCTTTGTCTAGTCTACCCTCTATAGAGAAGATCCACGCCGATATGTGTCACCCTGGAGTTACTCGGTTGCATCATTTCGTCAAGGTAAACAATTTACCATTCTCTGGTGATGAAATAAAAAGAGTGTGCTTGCAGTGCCCCATCTGTGCCCAATTAAAGCCAAGATTCTTCAGGCCTCCCCCTTCTCATCTCATTCATGCTTTACGTCCTTTCGACAGGCTGTCAGTTGACTTCATCGGTTCTAAACCCTCCTCTTCTCACAACAAATACATTATTGTGATGGTGGACGAATATTCTCGTATATTCGTCGAATATTCTTTGCTCTTCCTTGCTCAGACATGTCTGCTCAAACGGTAATCAGAGTGTTTCAAAATATATTTTCCATATTTGGTTGCCCATCATCAATTCATTCAGATAGAGGAGCTCAATTCATGTCTAGGGAGGTGTCGAAGTTTCTCTCAGATCATGGGATTGTAATGACTCACTCCTCCATTTACCATCCGCAAGGAAATGGAAAATGCAAAAGAGAGAACGGAACTA
>JACEEZ010016190.1:205000-207500 GCA_016584305.1 Chionoecetes opilio | reverse complement strand
TCGCGATTTCGGGTCTAAGAACTTCTTCTCAGTAGCATGTGGAAGATGTTTTCTCCTCAGGAGTTGAGGTGAGCATGATTAAGATGCGAGGTGAAGCGCTATTTATAGCCGGTCTGCCTGCGTGGCAGTGGCTGCGTGGCAGGCAGACCGGCTATAAATAGCGCTTCACCTCGCATCTTAATCATGCTCACCTCAACTCCTGAGGAGAAAACATCTTCCACATGCTGCTGAAGAAGGGTTCTTAGACCCGAAATCGTGATACAGCAAACATGACAAACTACGGCGAAGTCATAAAAGTGATTACAAAAGAGAATAAGACACTCTTAAAACAAAGAGAAAATATCTTTAAGAAGATAATAAACGCTGAACTAGCTATCACTTTTAACGAGATATATATGTATATATATATATATATTGTATATATATAATTTATATATATATATATATTTATATATATATATATATATATATATATATATATATATATATATATATATATACATATATATATATATATATATATATATAATATATATATATATTATAAGATTCAGTGATTATATATATTTACTTTTAGTAAGTCAGAAAGTGATTTATTTTGACGAAAGTACACTGTTATCATTCTTTTATTGAAGCAGAAAGCATCGCTACGTCAGCCAAACGCAGACAGTGCCGGACAGTACTTCACTTGCTCAGCTAGAGTTTATCTTGCCGGTCAGGCAAGCATCTTCTCATAATGATTGATCAGCAAGCAAAATTTGACCAAGTGAATTTTCTTCTCTTGCAATCGATGGCTCGTTTGCTCCCCCACAGAAGAGGCCTTTCGTTCTTTTGCTCCCATTTTTCCAGTAACCGTAATAACCACATAAAGGGTAAAGTAAACTAATTAAGCAGAAAACTTCCTTCCTAAACTACACACCCTATGGTCCAGCACGAGTCTCTTTAGGAGTAACATTTGTGGAATTTGTATGTTTGAGAATGGGTGTGAGAGGATGTGAAAGGAACCAGGCGTGAAGTGTTTTAAAAGAACAATAGGCAGCATGGGGCAGTCGCTAACGGGAAGGAGGGAAAACTGGTGGAAAATAATTGCATGGGTGGATGGGTCTAGTGGTGAAATACAGGACTTGTATGGTAGAGCAGGAAGAGCTGACAGAGGGAATTGAATGATGATGAGGAGAGAGAGAGAGAGAGAGAGAGAGAGAGAGAGAGAGAGAGAGAGAGAGAGAGAGAGAGAGAGAGAGAGAGAGAGAGAGAGAGAGAGAGAGCGAGAGCGAGAGCGAGAGCGAGAGCGAGAGCGAGAGCGACAGCGACAGCGACAGCGACAGCGACAGCGACAGCGACAGCGACAGCGACAGCGACAGCGACAGCGACAGCGATGGGGAGACAGAAATGGGGAGACAAGAGATGGGGAGACAAGAGATGGGGAGACAGATATCGGGGGTTACCGTTCAATGCAGAAAAGAGGAAGTGCGAATGCTGGCAGAAAATCGATGATGTATAAGTAGGAGGAAAAGGAGAGGGAAATAGAGTAAAAGGACAAAAAAAAAAGAGGATGAAGAAAAAGAAAAAACAAAAGGAATGGAAATATGAGGATGAATAAGAAAGTTAAAGAAATAAAGAAAGAATAAATAGGGAGAATAAGAAAAGAGAAAACCAACAAAACCATGAATAAAGCAGAAAAGGGAAGGAAAGAAAATATCTAAATATAGAGCAGGACGACAAAGACTGATGGAGCAAGGCATTAAGCGGATGACGAGGAGGAGGAGGAGGAGGAGGAGAAGGAATACATAGGAAGAACATATACCAGGAGACCTATTGGTCTATAACGAGGGTATCTGCTGAATTACATACTAATAGCTATCAAACTACATGTAAGAGAACAGTTGGAAAAGGATACTATGCCCCTAAAGAAGTTAGAAACATGGAAGTCTCTTAGTGAAGAATTAGATGATATGAAATATACTAACTGACGGGACCACTAACACATATGTAGGCTACATGTCATTGCAGGTTAATTTGAGCTCCCTATAAGGATTGCTGATGCCAAAAGTCAACACTTGCCTGGTGGCATGGGCCACTTAAGAATATAAGGAAGCTACAAGAGGCCGTGCGACCTACACGTGGTAGTTCCCGATACTTAACACAACCTACATCCACATTTCATCCCCAACCATGATATTTTACAGCCTCCTTTTAAAACTCCCTATTGACTCAGTACTTACTACCTGATGACTGAGTCCATCCCAATCATTTACCACCCTATTTGTGAACAAGTTTATCCCTATTTCTTTTTCTAAATTTACGTTTTTCCAGTATGCATTCGTTACTTCTTGTTCTACTCTGTTTACTAGCCGTGAGAACTTTCCCTACATCGCCTTTATTGTATCCCGTTAACCACTTACAACCTTCTATCAAATCGACTCTTACTCTACGCGTCTCGAGTGTGTGTAAATTTAATATCTTCACTCTCACTCATAACTAAAGTTATGCATCCCCTGTA
>JACEEZ010016190.1:200000-202500 GCA_016584305.1 Chionoecetes opilio | reverse complement strand
CACAACTCGTGCCGTCACATAGAGGTGGAGCTAAAGTGATCGCTGGGTTAAAATTAGTTTTGTTCACATATATGCATTATTCCTATACCATATGCCCTTTATATTGCTATATTATGTTATATAATATGCTTCTATGCTATGTTCTATGCTATATTATGACTTCAGTTTTGCGAAAGGAAACTGATAAGGCGAAACATAGGTGTTTGTGGGAAGGGACCTTCATAACTTCCCTTACACCCTTCAAATACCTCCCGACACCCCTTCAATACCTCCCCTCTCACCCCTCATAACCTCATACTTTGTTTCACCCCTTCAATACCTCGCCTCTCACCCCCTTAAAACATCTTTCACCCCTCATAGCCCCATACTTTGTTTCATCCCTTCAATACCTCCTTTATCACCCCATTAAACTTTAGTTCACCCTTCATAACCCCATACTTTGCTTCACCCCTTCAATACCTCCCCTCTCACCCCTTTAAAATTTATATCGCCCATCATAACCTCATACTTTGTTTCACCCCGTCAATACCTCCCCTCTCACCCCTTTAAGCTTTCTCTTATCCTTCACGCCTTCCTTCACACCTGATACACACTCCCGCACACCCTTCATGAAAAGTGATTGCTACCCTGTCAGTGCATCTGTGAAAAGATTCTCCTGACGGGATTCACAAGGGAAAATAGAGGGCCCAGGGCAGCGCTCTGTCGCAATGTGTGTAGCCCTATGGAACGTTATATTAGTTCCCTGTCCCAGCCTCCATGAATAGTGCCAATCTCCTCTAGTCATGAGGGCTGCAGCTCCCCCATCGGCATCCCCTTCAGAATAACATCACGACGAAAGAAGAGTGAAAGTAAAAGTGGTTCAAGAAGTGGCCGTCACGGCATAGAGACTTACGGGCGGTACATAAGGTTAGGTAGCTACCGGCCAGGATTGGTTAGTGAACTAGCGGGGGTTCTGGGGTTACCCTAGTTCCCCAGGTTAGGTACCCCAGCTCAGGTAATTTATTACGCAATTTCAGTTTATCCCTACCTAGAGAAATTTTAATGAAATTTAGGGAAATGTACCTTAACTTATGAATAATTCCCTTCACTGTAGGGAACTATCCCTGATTCTAGGGATATTACTCTAACTTAAAGGAAGATTTTCCTAACATCTAGGGTATTTCCCCTAAAGTTATAGGGTTATACAAGTGCTTGTGGGCCCTTCGGACCCATGTATTGATGTTTGTAGTAGTAGTATATAATAGAAAACATGTGATTGCAAACTCATATCGTGATGTTGCTGTCGTTGGTCACTGGTCAAAGTGCTTCGGGGTAGATCCACGTTCCGTGTGATTCCAACCCTTTGTGTTCCGTGTGATTCCAACACACACACACCTACACAAACGTCCATGAGTCTACTGAGTTTGTGGAATGCGGCAAGACGTTACCGCAGAGTTTTTCTGGTAATCTAATACTCCGAAAAGTGTTTTTAGCCCAAAACCCCCCTTCAAAATTATTCAATCGACATGGGACGAAGCCGCTTACCACCTAAAATTTATTTGCGATCTTTTGAGCCTACTCTCATTAAAATTGAATTTACAGTTTAGGCTACCCAAAACAGACAGACACACAGACAGACACACGGCTACTACTATAGTATATTAGATCCCTAACTACCGAGAAGCTTATATTTCCGTCAATTTCTATTTCCCCACCCTAAAACCCCGCTTTCTCACTAGGTCCCCTTGTTTGTTGGGGATAGGGAGAGATCATTTTTTGGGGAAGTAATGCTTTAAACGGCAGTTTTACCCATATGAAAATGAACTAGCCTAACCCCACCTTTAGACTCACTAACCTAACCTAGTTTAACCTAACCTAGTCTAACCTAACCCCACGTTTTAACCTCTTAACTAAAGCCAAATCCTCATTAATATATATGTGTCCGCGGCACGGGAAGAACAGAGGCGATGCAGGTCACAAGAGGAAGAGTGAGGCGCATGTAAACACTTGTCTCCATCCTCCTTATAAACAAAATATCATATCTCCAAAATTAATGATTTGCGACGGAAGCTCATTGAGAGAAAGTTTCCTAGAATCCAATAAGGTAAACAGAAACTATACTCTCAACTCTGTCGGGAATTCTGGTCCTAGTCTATAATAATATAAGCGAAAGTGTGTCTGTCTGTCTGCCTGTCTGTCTGCCTGTCTGTCTGTCTGTCTGTCCGCGCTAGGTGCCGCCCCCAGTGCCCCAATCCCCTCATATGGCACAGTTTTGGAACCAGCCCGACCAGGGGAAGTTTTAAAGCCCACTTATGAGATGATCCGATCACCTTTTATTCTTTTTTTTAGCAGCCTATTAGCGAGAATTGTGAAAAAAAGTGGGTTGCGAGAATTGAGGAAACCTTGATGTAGGGTGATGGGAAATGGGTGAGTGAATGGGTGGGGTGATGGGTAATGGGTGTGGGGTGATGGATGAGTGAATGGGTGGGGGGTGATGGGTGAGTGAATGGGTGGGGGGTGA
>JACEEZ010016190.1:190000-195000 GCA_016584305.1 Chionoecetes opilio | reverse complement strand
CGGACCGCCCGGCCACTTTATTCTATTTCTGTATTTCTGTATTTCTGTACTTGGTATTCTTGTCCCCCCCCCCCCCCATCTTTGTAACTTCCCCCACCTTTTCTCTCAATAAACTTGAAACTTGAAACCTCGCCCCACTCCAATCATTCTTATAGTGTTGTGTGAGGAGCCACTGTGACGGCGTGGGCACACCACGTGGGAGGCTGTGTGAGTCCTCCTTTCTAACCCTTGATACCAGGGTATTGTGAGTATCTTGTAAAGTGTTTTCATCATTATTAGTTCACCGATGTCGGGTGGGCTGTATTTACGGAAAGTGAGAGTAGGAGGGAAGTAGGTGATGAGGCTCATGAGAAGCGCTCTTTTGTGATTGGGAGGATAACGTTCAGTAGAAGCGTTGTGTGTTATGTTTAACGTTCAGTAGAAGCGTTGTGTTATGCATAGAGACTCAGTGGAGTCCTCTTGTGGTTATGGTATAGACGCTCAGTAGAAGTGCTCTTAAGGTGTTTTTGTGTGTTGAGGCTGGAAGTTAAAGAGAGACGGAAAGTGAGAGTGAGTGAGATTTTGGTAGCGCTGCGCGTGGTATCTCTATCTGCGAGTCTTTTGTGACCGTGCATTCAAGTGTTTATCTGTTGTACCAAGGAATTGGAGTTAAGCGTGTTAATTATATAAGGATTTCATATGTTGATCTTGTTTTAAATATCCTGAATTAACTTAATTAGACCCACGTGTCCCTGGGGCATGGCCTGGGGTGGCGACCTTGTGTCACCGACCGTGACATATATATCTATGTATCTATCTATATATCTATCTATGTATCTATCTATATTTCTATCTATCTATCTATCTATCTATCTATATATATACTTACGTATGTATGCATGTATGTATTTATGTATGTATGTATGTACGTATGTATACATATATATATATATATATATATATATATATATATATATATATATATATATATATATATATATATATATATATATATATATATTATAATAAATATATACTGTATAAATATTATGATTATGCTGTGTATTGATATTGATATGTATATTTGTCCATGCAGTTTTGTTAATATAAACATATTATACATAGTGATAAAGCCAGGTACAATAAGTTGAAACTTGTATAGGACTTGAAAGTTATACTATATATATACATAGTAAGGAACTGGTCAGGCCATTTTGAAAGTATCAAATTTTCTAGATGTGTAAAAGGTCAAGCCAAGGTCTAAAGTTAAAGAGTGTATGGATTTATGTACGAATAGATTGGTTTAAAGGTGTATTATATCTGGAAGCTTTAATTACTTGAAGTCTTTGAAAAAAGCAGTTGGTATGGTCATAACGAGTTTTAAGGAACATAACACTTAACAACTTTTTTTGACTAATAAAGAGGCTGTCAATGAAGGTTTTATAGGCACCTCCTCATAAAGATGAACAATATAAAAGATGTGAATTATTAGAGTAAAATAAACTTGTAGTAAACATGTCACATTCATTTTTTTTTCTTTCTATTATTATAATTTTTTTAATTGGAGCCTATAGCGCCTGTAGGCTTATGGAGTCTTCATGTTGGTCGATCTCGCCCGTTAGTGGCGCAGGCTGGATTTTTATAGTGACAACTGTGGCCTTAGGTGAAGATCCCGTTTTCTATAATGTTCGGATATTCAGTCAGGATCATGCAGCCCCTAGAGTTTCTCCGTCACACTCGCAATCGAAGACCAGGTAAATGCTGCATGTGGGTTTCTTTCAGCCACTCGACGATGGATTTGACAGTTGCTCCTTGGTGGGACTTGAAATTGGGACTTTCTTCTTCTCTACTAGGCTCTTGAAAGAGTTGCCCCCGGCAGGATCGATAAAATGCCTTAGTCTGTAAATTATGCCTGTGTTTAAAGATATCTTAGATTTTACCATATCAATATGTTCTTTCCATTTCAATTTACCATCTATAATTATACCTAGATAACTAAATTAAAAACCTCATGTAATGATATATTAATTATTTACCTTTATTTGTGTGTGTACTGGCTGAGTTATCAAGGAGACTGGAAACAACATGACTATATAACAGTGTATGTAAGTTTACATGTTCCAATGAATGAAGCTATATAATACTGTTCTGCACTACTGCCCAATTTAAGCTAAGGTTGAGGCCTAAGCGTGTAATTCCATACATACACCAATGTGCATACACCAGTTTGACAAATACATAAAACAAGTAAAACACATGAGCCTTAAGATACAAAACATAAATTTAAATCCCCTGTAAGTTCAACCTGCTTTAAGCTCATTAAAATCATCAATGAATCAATCAGTGGGGGCATACGTCAAATGGCGCGTCGCCTCGCCCCTCCTACGACGCCACTCCCTAGGGTCTTCACGCGCCCTTCCCATACCAAGCAACTTTCGGCAAAAAACATCAATTTTCCCCAGCCAAGAGCCTTGTGGGCCCCCCTTGGCCTCATCTACGCTGGATTATCTCTTACAGATACAACCCGGTGGGAAGAATCGGTTTCAGGGTAACGTCCTACATGCTCATATAGCCGAAGTTGACGCTGACGGACTATGCAGGTAATAGGCCTTGATTCAGCCTCAAGGTGCAATCGCTGATTTGACACGTAGTCATCACAGCGATATCCCATGATTCTGCGATGACACCTATTACCAAAGGCATCGATTCACCTCTTCAAGTCGCAATTCCATGTATGTCTCACATCCATGCAGTAAGACAGGGATTAAATGTGATTTGAAGAACCGGATCTTTGTGTCTTTCTGCACAGGCTCCGACAACGCCAAATACTTGTGTTGGGCGAGTCCATAACACCGTGGACTATGGTTATCCGCCGTAAGACTTCTTAACGTGGACCGCCGTCGTTTGGACTGCGCTACCATGGTATGTAACATTTTCCAGGACCTTAATGTATTATCCGCACGCATGAACAGACTGCAGGTACTGTTTCATCTAATAAACCTCCAAACAAACCTCATCCAAACCCTTGTCTTAGGCCAGGAGACCGCAAGTCCCAAAGGCGTTGCCTCCTTGTGCAGGGCTTTGAGAGCCAGCACCAGAACCTCCAGAGACTCAGCAAAGATTACTGCATCATCGGCAAAAACAGAATCAGTGATCTTGGTATTGCCGAGGGATGATCCACAACCAATTTGGTCCACAACTCTGCCCAAGACCCAGTACATACAAGTGTTGAAAAGGGATGGGGGCAAGGACGCACCATTGCCTTACTCCTGTATTAACAAGAAAAAGGCTGGATACACCTCCCCCACACTTCACAGTACTCCCAGTCCCAGAGTACAGGCCAATCAGGATACCAACAGTCATTGCAGAAATCCCGCGAAGTCGCAGAAGATCCCAAAATGCCTCATGATGCAATGAGTCAAAAGCCTTCTTAAGATCAACAAGGGATGCAGGCATCCCTTGTCGGAACTCACGTCGGCGTTCCACCAAGACACGAAGCACTACGATACGATCAGTTGTTGACTTACCAGGTGTGAACCCAGACTGCTACAGTCTCTGATACTTCAGCTGACCGATGAATGCAGATCCGTGTCAGCAATATATGAGCGAGCACCTTGCCTTGCACGCTAAACAGTGTAATACGGCGGTAATTGTTGCAGTCCTGACTATACAGGTCAGTCCTGACCCTTTCCCTTTCCAGATAGGGACAACTAGCTCTCTTTTCCAGTCAGGAGGAATGATACCTGATTGCTACACGGCAGTCAAGACAGCATGCAACACGCGGATCATGGCCTCATAACCAGCTTTGAACACCTCTGCAGTAATATTACAAACACCAGCTGCTTTTCAACTCCGCAATTTTGCTACAGCCTCTCTGATTTCGTGAAAGACATTTTTTCATAAAACTTGAATCACAAGACGCAAATGACACAAACACATTAAACATAAAATATCAAATACATGAAACGCTTAAACACATGAAACGCATAAGGAAAACAAATATAAACACTGGACACAAAACATATGAAACACAATACAGCACATTCAACAGATGAAACACTCAATACACATGACGCTTTCAACACTTGAAACACATCGTTGCACATGACATAAAACCATGACATGTTCAACACATGAAACACATGACATATAAATAACATGAAACACATTAGACACACCAAAGACTACTCTATACGACACACACACACACACACACACATACACATACACATACACACACACACACACACACACACACACACACACACACACACACACATACACACACACACACACACACCGGTTCGATCCCCGGGCGGAGCGGAAACATATGAGCTGTTTCCTTAAAATCAGAGCCCCTGTCCACCCAGCAGTGAATGGGTTCCGGGTGTTAGCCGGGGTTTGTGACCTGCTCTCCGGAGTGCTGGCTTCGGCCAAAACAAAGCACTAGGGATGAACGATAAAAATGTTGATATGGAGACGGGGCCATACGAGCATCGCTCTGGCCCTGTAAAATACAACTAGATGAATACAACTAGATGAATACAACTAGATGAATACAACTAGATGAATTCACACACACACACATACATAACATTGATACATATAACATATACATTGGTATACTAGTCCTATGTTTTATAAATGTTGTGGATTATCCAACATGTTACATCTGGTGAAATTTCGTTTGTCGAAACATTTCCTCTATCACATTGATAATAATTTTTTTATAATAACTTGTACAACGAGGCTCTCTGTTTGAGTTTGGCCACAAATAATCATTCTTCTAGTAGGAGACGACCACAGCCACACCAGTTCCAGCGACCTGTTTCCACGTCCAGGCTGTGGCCACTCACCCGAAACCTCGCTGTGTCGAATAGAAAATGAAGTCGGGTTCCACGTATCGAGGACCACATCATCCCTGTAGAGTTTATGCACGCAGGTGTCCAGACGTATGACGCAACCAGTATTTTCAGGTCGTTCGCGCTCCGTTGTTACTGCATTCCGTTTAAGCCCCCATT
>JACEEZ010016190.1:177500-185000 GCA_016584305.1 Chionoecetes opilio | reverse complement strand
ACCTATTACAGGATTTTTTCTACCAACATTTATAACGCTTCACTTATCAATACTAAATTCCATCTGCCATCTATCTGCCAACTCATTTAATTTATCTGAGTCTCCTTGCAAAATATTTGCATCAGACTGTGATCTAATAATCCTACCTATCTTAGTATCATCCGCAAACTTGCTGATATCACTACTAATCCCACTATCCAAGTCGTTGATGTAAATAAAAAATAGTAATGGACCCAAAACAGACCCTTGTGGAACCCCACTCGTTACCTGCCCCCATTCAGATTTAGAACCATTAATTGTAACCCTTTGTTGCCTATCACTTAGCCAAGCTCTGATCCAACGAAGAAATTTCCCATCTATTCCATGAGCCTTAACCTTATTTAAGAGTCTAGTATGTGGCACCTTGTCGAATGCCTTACTAAAATCCAAGTATACTATATCATAATGCTCATCATTATCTAGTGTTTCATAAACCTTCCTATAAAAACTCAATAAATTAGTGAGACAAGATTTACCTTTTGTGAAGCCATGTTGTGAATCATTAACCAACCTATGCTTTTCAAGATGCTCTCTAATGTTTTTTGCAATAACAGCTTCCAATAATTTACCTACTACTGACGTCAGGCTAACGGGTCGATAATTTGACATTAATCCTCTATCTCCCTTCTTAAATATGTGAACTACATTTCCCTTCTTCCACATTTAACGGCACTTCCCCTGTATCAATCGAGTTCCTAAAAATATGCACTAACGCATCACTAACAACCCCTTTGCATTCTTTTAGTACTTTGGGATACACTTCATCTGGTCCTTGTGACTTAAAATTCTTCATTCTGTCTATACCTTCTTCTACCATTTCCTTAGTTATCACAATATCTTTGAGTTTCTCATCATCCTCTCCTCTAAACTTCGGTTCACTATCAGGTATCTTCTGTTTATCCTCCTGAGTAAAAACACTTAATAAATTATCATTTAAAATTTTACACATATCTTCTGCCGTTCTTATAATCTTCCCCTGCTTATTTTTTAATGGCCCCACTATTTCCCTAGTCTTTGTTTTATAAACCTCAAAAAATACCTTAGGATCGGTCTTTGTCTTCCCTGCAACCTTAATCTCATAATTCTTCTTTGCTGCTCTTGCTAATTTTTTTTACCGTTCTAGCCATCTCGTTATACTGCTCTATATTCACCTGCCTCTTTTTTTCATTCACCTCACCTTAACTTTCATATATATGTCCCTTTTTACCCCTATGTTGTGTTTTAAAAACTCAGTCATCCATTTGGGCTCGTTTTTCCCTGATCTTATCGCCCTATAAGGAATATTCTATTTTTGACCTTCAATTAAATTGATGACAAAGGTATTATAATCCCTTTCAGCGTTGACCTCACCGACACCCCCCTCCGTCTCGACCACAGATCTCATCTCCCCCTCCCTCTTGTCACTGTTAATACCTTCCAGGTGTTTTCTTAATCCTACATAATTAGCCTTTCTGTTAATCCCTTCCAGGTGTTTTCTTAATCCTACATAATTAGCCTTTCTGTTAATCTCTTCCAGGTGTTTCCTTAATCCTACATAATTAGCCTTTCTGAAGTCAGGTACTCTATGCGTATTATCGATTCCTCTTCCCACCTCCCAATTTAAGCAAAATCTGATTTAACTGTGATCGCTTTTTCCTAACGTACATCCCACTTCCACTTCAGTAACTAAATCATCCCTGTTTGCTAGTAATAAAATCTAGAATATTATCTCCCCTAGTGGGCTCCTTGATTGCTTGCGTTAGGAAGTTATCTTGAAACTAGTTTTAACAAATCCTCCGCGTCATTGTCTCCTATAGTTAAATCCCAGTCAATTGACCTAAGATTAAAGTCTCCTACCACGTATAATCGATTATATTTACAAGCCCTGCTTATTTCCTCCCATATAAGAGCTGAATCATCCCTACATAAGTTTGGAGGCCTCTACACTACACCCAATACCATCTTATCAGTTCCTTCTAATTTCCACTCATATCGACTCTATGCTATCATCCGTTTTTATAACGTTGTTAACACAACACTGCAATGTATCCCTGGCATATAGTGCAACTCCTCCTCCTCTCCTTCCAATCCTGTCCTTGTGAAATAACTTATATCCCGCTATCTCAACTTCTGGATTAAATACTTTGCCTGTCATATCTAACCATGTTTCTGTTAATGCTTTTATATCAACATTTTCAACACAAGATGTTCCTCTCAGTAAATCTATCTTATTTAATATACTCCTACAATTTGTATAATAGACTTTTAAGTTGCACTTCATCTTGTCAATTTTCCCGCTAGCTGTATTTACGCTGACTGTCTGTTTGATCCCTGTCTTTTTCTTAATTCTACTGTCTTCATTCCTGACTTGACCAACAATATTCCTTCCTTGACTATCATGATCATTATTCTTCACCTTCACACCCTCCTGGCCTTTAAAAAAAACCCGACCCCCATCTCCCTTTCAATTACCCACGCCAACACACCCACACTCCTATGAGAGAGATGCACTCCGTCCCTGGCGTACAGGTGGTCCTTTCCGAAGAATCGGGCCCAGTTATCGATAAAGAGCCACCCGTTCTTCCTGCAGTGTTCAGCCAGCAAGCTGTTAACCTCACACGCTTCCCCCCACCATCTTGGACCCCCATTCCTGCGCGGCAAAATGCCACACACTACAGGGGTGCCTCCAAGGTCCCTAACCCTTCCTAGTGCCTCTTTGTACTTATTTAGGAGCTCCTGCCTCTCTACCCTGCCTATATCATTCCCCCCTGCACTTATACACACCGTCGGCGCTAATCCCTCACCCACCATTACCCTCCCCAGTCTGTCTGCTATGTTCCCTATCCCCGCGCCACGGAAACAGGCAAGCGTCCTATTTTTCCAATCCCTGTTACAAAAGATCTTATCCAGATTCTTGACCTGGCTGTCACCCACTACTACTGTCTTACCTGAAGACAGGGAAATTGAGTCTGCCTTCCCATCCCCTTCCTCCGCGCACTCATCAACTAGGGCAGCAAAGCTATTCCTGGACGCAGGAGGCGGAGTCTGTGATCGCCCTCGACCAGTCTCCATATTTTTCACGTGTCTCCACGCTCCTACCCCTCGTCTAGGCAGAGGGACTGGCGATTCAGGTACACCACGTTTACCCAACAGCTCCCTGAGTTCGGCATTCTCCTTCTTCAGAGAAGCTACAGCGACACTCAGGTCCCTCACGACGTCATCGTGACCACTCCTTGCTAAAGTGAGATCTCGCACCTGTCCCCGCAACTGCCTCAACTCACTTAACACCTCACTGTCCGCCATCTCACTCTTCACAACACTAATCCCTGGGAGCTCAAACCACCACTTCCTACCCGAGTCAGCGCAATGAATGAATGGATGAATGAATGGAACTGAATGATAAGACATATCAATGATAAGACAAAGAATGATAAGACATATCAACAGTTAATGTAAAACTAATGAACATCAGTATTACTCAGCTAGTTAAGATAAAATCTGCCATTTTTGACTTTTACGGAAACAAAAGTAATCAAACAGAAACTTTCATTGCTGCAAGTAGAAACTGCCCTATTATCTTATCCGAAGTCATAGATGAGCTTATTTATTATCTTGCTTTGGATAACACACGACTCTTATTTTTTTTTTTTTACATCACATAGGACTGGCCACGGGCACAAAAAAAATGGGTAACACAAAGCCCGCTTAGTTGCCAGTCCCTATAAAGAAGACAGTAAGATAATAAAATAAAAAAGAGGGTTGAGCCAATTTAGTTCGGGAGGTGTCTTGTTACTCTTCTTTTGAAAAGATTTAAGTCATAGGAAAGTGGATAAATAGAAACAGGAAGAGAGTTCCAGAGTTTACCAGTGAAAGGGATGAAAGAGTAAAGATACTGATTAACTCTTGCATTAGGAAGATGGACAGAATAGGGATGAGAATGAGTAGAAAGTCTTGTGCAGCGAGGCCGCGGGAGGGGGGAAGGCATGCAGTTACCAAGTTCAGAAGAGCAGTGAGCATGAAAATAACGGTAGAAGAGAGCAAGAGAAGCAACATTACGGCGGTGATTTAAAGATTAAAGACAGTCAGTCAGAGGAGGGAGGTTGATGAGACGAAAAGCTTTTGACTCAACTCTGTTTAGGAGAGCTGTATGAGTGGATCCTCCCCAAACATGTGAGACATACTCCATACATGGGCGGATAAGACCCCTGTAGAGAGCAAGCAATTGGGAGGGAGAAAAAAAAGGACGCAGACGCCACAGGCCACCCAACTTCTTAGAAGCTGTTTTAGCAAGAGACGAGATGTGAGATTTCCAGTTCAGATTTTTAGTAAAGGATAGTCCTAGAATGTTCATTGTAGAAGAAGGAGACAGTTGAGTGTCATTGAAGAAGAGGGGATATTTATCTGGTAGGTGTTGTCGAGTAGATAGCTGAAGAAATTGGGTTTTTGAGGCATTGAACAAAACAAGGTTTGCTTTGCCCCAATCAGAAATTATAGAAAGATCAGAAGTTAGGCGCTCGGTGGCATCTCTCCTTGAATCACTTAGTTCCTGTTGAGTTGGACGTCTAATAAACGACGTTGAAAAATGCAGGGTAGAATCATCAGCGTAGGAGTGGATAGGGCTTTGAGTTAGACTTAGAAGATCATTAATGAATAATAGAAAGAGAGTGGGTGATAGGACAGAACCCTGGGGAACACCACTATTGATAGATTTGGGAGAAGAACAATGTCCGTCTACAGTAACTGCAATAGATCGGTTTGAAAGGAAATTTAAGATGAAGTTACAGAGAGAAGGATAGAAACCGAATGAGGGTAGTTTGGAAATTAAAGATTTATGCCAGACTCTATCAAAAGTTTTTGATATGTCAAGGGCAACAGCAAAAGCTTCACCGAAACCCCTAAAGGGGGATGACCAAGATTCAGTTAGGAAAGCTAGAAGATCGCTAGTAGATCACCCTTTACGGAAACCGTACTGACGATCAGATAGAAGATTGTGAGCAGATAGATGCTTAAGAATCTTCTTATTAAGTATAGATTCAAAATTTTTAGAAAGGCAGGAAGTCAAAGCTATAGGACGGTAGTTTGAAGGATTAGAACGGTCACCCTTCTTAGGAACAGGTTGGATGTGAGCAAACTTCCAGCAAGAAGGAAAGGTGGAAGTAGATAGACAAAGACGGAAAAGTTTGACCAGGCAAGGTGCAAGCACAGAAGCACAGTTTTTGAGAACAATAGGAGGGACTCCGTCAGGACCGTAAGCTTTCCGAGGATCTAGGGCAGAAAGGGCAAGGAAAACATTATTACGAAGGATCTTAATGACAGGTATAATATAGTCAGAGGGTGGAGGAGAAGGAGGAACAATCCCTTCATCAACCAGAGTGGAATTTTTAGCAAAGGTTTGAGCGAAGAGTTCAGCTTTAGAAATAGATGAGACAGCTGTGGAGCCATCTGGGTGAAGCATAGGAGGGAAAGATGCAGAAGAAAAATTGTTAGAGATGTTATTAGCTAGATGCCAGAGGTCACGAGAGGAATTTGATTCAGAAAGATTTTGACATTTTCTATGAATGAAAGAGTTTTTGGTAAATTGAAGTAAAGATTTGGCATGATTACGGGCAGAAATATAAAGGGCATGAGTTTCAGGAGATGGATGCTTACGGTACCGTTTGTGAGCCACCTCTCTATCTCGGACAGCATGAGAACAAGCAGAGTTAAACCAAGGTTGACGGGCTTTAGGATTAGAGAAAGTGTGTGGAATGTACGCCTCCATGCTAGAGACTATGACCTCAGTTATGCGCTCTGCACAAAGAGATGGGTCTTTGACATGGAAGCAGTAATCATTCCATGGAAAATCAGAGTAGTACTGCCTTAGGTCTTCCCACTTAGCTGAGTTGAAGTGCCAGAAGCACCTCCACTTATGTGGGTCCCTAGGCGGCACCGGAGCGAGAGGACAGGTTACAGAAATAAGATTGTGATCGGAGGAACCCAACGGAGAGAATAGTTTCACAGAGTAAGCAGAAGGGTTAGTAGTTAGGAAAAGATCAAGAATGTTGGGTGTGTCTCCAAGGCGGGCAGGAATACGGGTAGGGTGCTGCACCAGCTGCTCTAGGTCTTGGAGGATAGAAAAGTTGTAGGCTTGTTCACCAGGTTGGTCAGTGAAAGAAGATGATAGCCAAAGCTGGTGGTGAACATTGAAGTCCCCAAGAATGGAAATTTCTGCTAAAGGAAAATGAGATGAGATGTGCTCCACTTGTGATGTTAAATAGTCGAAGAATTTTACATAGTCAGAGGAGTTAGGTGAGAGATATACAGCACAGATAAATTTAGTAAGAGAGTGACATTGAAGTCGAAGCCAGATGGTAGAAAATTCGGAAGATTCAAGGGCGTGGGCACGAGAGCAAGTGATGTCATTGCGCACATATACGCAACAGCCAGCTTTGGATTGAAAATGAGAAGAGAGACAGTAAGAGGAGACAGAAAAAGGCCGGCTGTCAGTGCTCACAGACAACTGGGTTTCGGTGAGGAAAAGAAGATGAGGTTTAGAGGAGGAGAGATGATGTTCAACAGAGAGAAAGTTAGATCTAAGGCCGCGAATGTTGCAGAAGTTTAAGGAAAGAAGGCTAGAAGAAGTATCAAGACACCTCGAGTCGTCACCATTGAATCGGTCCGACCTGGGGATATTTATGGTCCCCTCCCCAGTAAGGGACTCCGAGGCAGGGTGTGTGAACGCCATTTTGAAATTTTGAGTGAAGATAGTGTATGTAAGTGCATGTAGTGTAATGTGAGTAGTAAGAGGAATTGTCTTTAGAGTGCAGGCTGCAGCTATGGTGACTGAACCATCAAATAACACCTTAAACCTGCATTGTATGAACAAAAGACAATGAGTAATACCTACTGTAACTCCTTCCCTGTTACTCAAATGGAACAAATTGGCAACGAAAGGCTCTATGATTAATGGATGCATTGCGTGTACCTTGACTGTCTTCGACTGACAGTAACATACATTAACAGATTACAACTTTCATCAAGGGACCAACATTCATTATAAGAGATGATCTGGGGAAATGACTCATGCTACAAGAACTATTATTCATGTTTTTATCTGCCTCCTGTTTCTCTATCACCACGAGTCAACCTTAATAACTAGTATGTCATATGGAAAGTTCAAACCCTCCTTACACGATTGGTTATGTCAAAGGATATTTTCCTTAGATTTCTATGGTGTTTCGTTTAAAAAATACGACTGTTACTTTCTTCATTTACTATCTTACACACCCTGCTTTAACAATTCTTCAATCCATCCAGTTCTGACTTAAACAGAGTTTAATTAACATCATATTTATACCATTATTCCCAATTCTCTTCCATCTCTTATTTTCCTTCTTCCTTTTCAACCTCTTCCTCATCACCATTACCAGGCAGGGCGACCGCAACACCCCATCAAACCCCCGCTGCACCAACACACATATACAGTAGTTAGTACATGTATAC
>JACEEZ010016190.1:132500-165000 GCA_016584305.1 Chionoecetes opilio | reverse complement strand
GCTCCGGAAATTAAGTGGCAAGTAAGACGTCGAGACAGCTTCGTTGTCATCATGCCGATGTAGGAGGAGAGGAGGACTTCACAGTTTCCTCGTTTGCACGTGATCCTATAATTATACGACATGGGACTTCTGGGTTGTCTCTTTCGTCTGACTTGGGCTGTTTCGGAGAAGGAGGTTGCTGGTTTTCTTGTTCTTGTAATATATTTGTAGTTTTATTCTTCTCTCTGTGTCTGTAGGTTTCACATTACGGTTGACGATTTGTGATATTATTCTTTCTTCTTAAGTAAGTTAAGCGGTGGAGAAGAAAGCCCGGTAAAAAATAGTTATGTCTTTTCTTTGGCGTTAGGATTGCACCAGCTCTCCATAATTTTCTTTGGTCTGACGGTTGATGTTTCTTTCACTGAAGCCGTTGTTGATGAGAACTTGAGTAGATCGCTCGATTGCTTTGTGCACGAGTTGCCATGTACTACAGTGTGTGAGAGCTCTTCTAATATAAGCGCCGATGGTCGAGTCCTTATATCGCTGCGGGTATTCACTTTCTCCGTTGAGGCAGTGTCCGGGGTTCGTTGGCTTCACGTAGACATTTGTGTTGAATGATTATTCTTGTTGCGTTACGAGGACGTCCAGAAACGGCATTGATTTGTCTGAGCTGCTTTCTATGGTGAAGGTGAGGCCTGAAGTATCTTGTAGGCAGAGCTTCAGCTGTTCTGCTTCGTAGTGACTCTTCGTATTGATGAAAGTGTCATCGATGTAGCGGCAATATATGTCGGGCTTGTTTATTTTCTTAAATACTTCTTCTTCTATGCAGCCCATGAAGAAGTTTGCCAGCAATACCCCTAAGGGCGAGCCCATAGCGACACCATCTATCTGCCGATATTTGTTACCTCGGGGAGAGGTAAAAGGTGCTTATTTAGTACAGAATTCGAGGAGTCCGCGCAGTACAGGTTCCGGGACGTCAAGCAGGGGGTGAAATCATTGTTATACACGCGGTCGATGATAAAGTTGATTGATCGATCAACGGGTACGTTTGTGAAGAGTGACTCGACATCAAGCGAAGCGATTGCACCTCTTGCATTATGGGTCTTGAGTATGTCGAGAAACTCTGATGTTGATTGAAGGCTGTAGGCATTGGGTGTGTATGGAGTCAGAATGGCACACTGTTTTTTCGCGAGGTGGTACGTCGGCGTCGGTATTTGTGATATTATAGAACGAAATATATTGCCCGGCTTGTGTGTCTTGATGTTACCGTAGCAGTAACCCATTCCGTATTCACCAGAGAGCTATCCAAATTTGATGGCGGTGCTAGCAGAATTATTCTTAGTTATCAATTTGTTGACTTTTATCTTGAGTGCTTCCGTAGGATCTTTATTGATCTTTGTGAACTTCGTAGTGTCACTGAGGATGTCGTCGATCTTGTTAAGGTATTCTGAGGCATCTATGAGAACGTACGTAGCAGCTTTATCCGCTCTCCTGATAGTGATGTCTGGGTCCGATTTCAGCTGTCTCGCGGCGTCGATGTGTTTACGTTCGACAATACTGCTTCTGTGATTTCCTCTTGTTTTGGAAGCTTCTGCAATAAATTCTTGCTTGAAAGCAGGATCGATGGTGACGTCACCCTTTTTTTCCAGTTTCTCAACATCATCGATGAGTACTTCACACTCAATTCGTTATTGGAATTTCTTAGGTTTTGACATCATGTGGCAGTTGAGACCCATATTAAGAAGTTCTTCTTGGTCTGGCGTAAGTACCTTGTTGGTAAAGCTTATGTAGCCTTTGGTAGGACGATGGTATTTAAGATGGCCGCCATTAAGCTTAATCAGCTTCTTTTGGTTGGCTCTGCTTATGGAGCTTTTGTGTTGGTTTGTCATCTCTTTAAAAGATGTGTCTATACTCTCTTTAAAGGCGGCATCGATGTCAGTATTGTCCCATTTACCTTCCAGCTCACGGTACACAGTCCGGAGTTCTTGGATCTTAGTATTCAGCTCTCCAATTCTCTTCTTCATGAGGTTCTTTCTCTCTTCGTTACTGGGCCTCATTCGGCGTCTTCTGTTGTTACATACTGCCCCATCACTAGGGATATTTAAAGTATATACGGGCAGAGAGGTTTCTCTGTCTCAGAGAAAATCTCCGTTATGCGTTAAGACGCAGAACATTTTAAAAACATATTTCTGTATAGTTTGATATATTTTTGCTATATATATATATATATATTAATATATATATATATATATATTATATATATATATATATAATATATATATATATATATATATAAATATTATATATATATATATATATATATATATATATATATATATATATATATATATATATATAATATATATATATATATATATATATTATATATATATATATATATATATATATATATATATATATATAATATACTATATACTAATACATACCTATATATATGTATATATGTATGAATGTATGTGTATGTATGTATATGTATATATAATATATATATATATAATATATTATATATATATATATATATTATATATATATTATATATATATATTATATATATATATATATCTATATATATTATATATATATTTTATCTTAATGACAAAATATACTTAAATATTGGTATTAAGACGCAAAACATTTTTTAAACGTACTTCTGTATAGTTTGATATATTTTGGTATGTGTTTGGGCGTATTTCTGTATATGTTTAGGTGTATGTCGGTTTATCTTTTTATATGTTTAGGTGTATTTTGTTATATTTTCGTATCGTTTAGGTGTATAAAGGTATGCGTTTAGGTGTATTTCGGTATATTTCGAAAATTTGGGTATGTGTTTAGTGTTGTGTTTATGTGGGTTTGTTCTGTTGATGTTTATATATGCCGCCACAGACATACTTGTGTCGCTTGCGCTGATTGGTTGAAGCGGAGGAGGTGGAGCTAAGCACGATTGGCCTTACATGAGTCTAAGATAACGTTCGAAAATTCTTCGTAAATAGTCTTCTTAGCCCTATGTAGCTAAGATGTTCTTAAGACTCTACGAAGGATTAGCTACGAACCCATTTGAAAATGCGGGCGCTGAAGTCAATTACAGGTCTAAACTGTCCGTCCTTTTTAGGAACGAGGAATAGAGGCGAGTTCCACGGTGCATGAGAATTTTGGATTACACCCTGCTCCACCATATCTTTAATTTCCTCATCAACAACTAGTCTTTGACCGTGAAGTAGTCGATAGGCTGGAATATACACAAGTGGTGTTCCAGGTTTAAGTAATGTGGTGGTTAGTTTTATCAGTTGAACCTTAAGATTCTCCGGGCAAGGCTATAACATCACGGTACCGTCATGGTAGTTTTAACCATGAAGACGTTAGCTCGGGATAATCCACAATAGTAACAAGGGAATCAAGTGGTTGTACTTGAGCCGACTTTGTGTTGCTGGACGACGGAGTTACCGAACCGACATAATTTGTTGGTTAGTCTAAAAATTCTGGCATAAACTAACGCAAATAATCAATAATGTAGACACGTATAGTATGATATGATTCCATTTAATTAAGACACGTACAGCCGAATCGCATCACCTCATTGCACGAAAATCATCCACTGCATAAAACACCAGAAACATCCGACCAGTTCACGAGGTAATGTCATGGATGGCGATCACAAGTGTCCTGACGGCAGCATGTCCTCAATCCTGGATATGGTGACTCGTGATTATGTTAATATACTTCACTTTCGTGATTTATCGCGATTTTAGAGTTAGTCTTGGTGACTTGCAAGACATGTAAGTGTAGTCAGTAGTGGATATGAAGGGCTGGTTACCTCCATGGCTATGGTGGCCCACCTCTGTCTTGTTTTGCTTGTCTTGTTCTTTCTTCTGTCTGTCTATGTCTGTAGCACATGCCATGGACGCGCCCACACCCGCAAGCAAGGGCGCTTCCCGGTTTCGAATGTCAATTTAATGAAAAATGAGCGAAGGAAGTCGAAGGTCATACATAAGTGTTCTTAACATTTATTAAAAGAGTGGAAGGGCGAAATAGTACTCCGTACAGCGGAGGGACAAGTGACTTGTGTCTCAACGTGGGCCATGCTCAAAGATTTACAATGTGACAAAAAAAAAGATGTAATTGGATGAATATAACTGCATTACTTACACCATTAATAATTTGAAAAAACTGAGAAACCAATCGCATACCTATGTAAACCAAATTAAATAAAAAACAAAGTAACCTACTTATACACGTTTACATATATATCATATTTTACATTAACCGTTTACTTCCATTTTACCCCCATTTGTTTCACTTCCTCCTTTACTTATTCACAGTCAGGTATTGCTAGGGTCCGAGTGGCATGGATAGGCATGATCAAACCTTTTTAGGCAAACATGTTACGCGAGATGACAGCTGAGAGAACGGAGAGGAGAGAAACTGAATGCAATAATAGGAGAGGGGCGATGAGGGCGAGAAGAGGAGCACTAGAAGAGAACAGAACACGGAGACAAAGAAAAGAAGAGGTTGAGGAGCAAAATCAATCAGGGGGGATGAAAAGAAACCGAGGAAGTGAAAACAACAGGAGGAGGAGGAAGAAGAGGAGGAAGAACAGGAGGAACACATAGGATCAAAAGAGAAGAATGTACATCACATACCTATTGGTCCTTACGAGGGTCTTTGTGATAAACTACACTATCCAATGTAAAGTGAAAAATATTTGATAGAAGAGGCGAGGGCTCCTCCCCACATTCCAATTCCTCCAGTCAAGGATATCGGGAAAGAAGAAAAATCGTATAACATTAAAGAACTGCAAGGACATTTTCATTGGATTGAGATAAGAATACGTATTGTTACTAGTGCTTCTTCTACCCAGGCCAAACAAGCGGTGCAAGACCAACAGCAACAACAACCCCCACCCCAAAACACAAGCTACATTTTGCTGATCTAATTGAATATTCTATTGTGATAACGAATAATATGACAATTCGGGATTGAAGTCGAAGTACTTATCTAATATGTTCTTGAAAGTTGTAACTGTCATACTGTCAACGATACTAGAGGATAAAGCATTCCAGACGTAACGACTCGACCCGACTGAAGAAAAATATATTTTTATCAACTGTCTTATATAGTGACATACGTAGTTTCATTTGATGAATCGACTGTAAAGTAATTTTTTGCATTGACACTATCAAAATATTTGAGTATATTGAATTATTTTATTAGATCTACTCGGATTCTTCGTTTCGATGGGTTGAGTATATTTGATTCTATAAATCTTTCCTCTCAGGGTATATTTCTCAACTTTGCAACTCTATGTTGTAGTCTCTCTAACTCATCTATGTTCATCATGTAGAATTGGGAAAAAACTGTTTGCAGTACTCAGGATAGAGTCGAACCAGCGAAGTGTCTAGTTTTAATATGACTTTCTGTTATATTTTCGAAATAATTTTCAATTAAACATATTGATTTATTAGCAGTTAGCTATCTCTCGGGGGTCTGGTCAGGGCTGTGCCCTGCTACTGGTAACATGTAACCCAGTACAACCAGTCACATGGTCGGATCGTCGGCGACTAAACCGGCTCCCCCACTGGTTCTACCAGTGAGGAGGGTGTGCTGGACACCCAGATGGACTAAAAATAAGACCATCTTTAAAGGGCAGATGAACTCACTATTGAGTCAATGGCCATCCAGCCCCAGCTATGGGTGAAATAGTGGGCAGCCTGGGGTTAATCCCTACAGGGGGTTCTGCGTCCCTGGCCACGGTGAGCAGTAAGGCCAATCCCTGACATAGATTGGTTGGGGGGGGTTTGCAACCCCTCCCTGTAAAAACCAAATCTAGCCACTAACATTCTAAGAGATAGAGGTCGGGGGTGCGGTAATTGCGCCCACGACCCGGTTTTGCCGGGGGGCCCGACCATGCAGACACCTCCAATGCCGACGCAGGGGAGGGGTCTGCCTATGACGAGTGCGGGGCAAAGCCCTCGGGAATCCCGCACTCTAAATCAAGTGGTAGGGCCCCCTAGCCCAACTTTTTCTTATGGGGGTGGCCGGGGCGGTGCAGAAGCGGCGCCTGCCCGTCGAATCACTCCTGGGATCAACCTGCGGAGGGTTCTTCGTGTGGGCTCGTGGAACGTTCTGAGCCTCTCAGACGATCATCGACTACCTCTCCTATCGGGCGAGCTCAGTAGGCTGAGGGTGGATATAGTGGGACTCTCTGAGACGAGGAGGCCTGGCAGTGGCGAGACTAGCAGTGGGGGTTACACCTACTACTGGTCCGGCATGAGCAATGGTCACCGTGTATGGGGAGTAGCTATAGGCATCTCCAGCAAACTGCAGCCGTCAGTTGTTGAGGTTACTCCGGTTGATGAGCGTATAATGCGGGTGAGGATGAAACACACTCTTGGTTTCATGTCTCTTGTTGCAGTGTACGCTCCTACCGAGATGCGTAAAACTGAAGAGAAGGAGCTGTTCTACGCCAAACTCGACTCTGTTTTAGACCAGTGTCCTCCTCGGGACACACTCATTGTCTTGGGTGACTTCAATGCTACTACTGGCACTGTGAGAGATGGCTACGAGTTATGTGTTGGTCCCCATGGCTCCGGTACCAGAAACACCAACAGTTCTTGTGCTTCTGAACTTTGCAAGATCCAGAAGGTTGAGAATTGCAGGTTCTTGGTATCAGAGGCCAGAGCTGCACCGCTGGACATGGTATAGTAAATGCCGGAGGGGTAGCTAAGGAGATCGACCACATCCTCGTTAGTACTCGTTGGAGGATCCTCCAGAATTGCAGGGTTTACCGGAGTGCTGAGTTCTTTGGAACAGATCACAGACTTGTTGTTGCTACACTTAAGCTTCATGTCAAGTCCAGAAGAATCTCAAGAGGTAACCATACTGTGTTTCATCTTGAGAAACTGAAGGACTTGACATGTGCTCATGAGTATGCGGTGGCAGTCTCAAATCGGTTTGATGTGCTCGGTGCTCTCGGGGACTCTGTAGAACTGTGGCTGTGGGATACCTTCAAACGAGAAACTCTACAGGCTGCCAAGGAGTGTATTGGGGAGCGCCCGAGGTCAAGGCGTGGTTTTGTCTCGACGGAGACGCTGGAGAAAATCGAGGAGAGTCGCGCTGCCAGGCTGGCTGGGAACCGGGACCAGCACAGGGCTCTGTCACGCCGGACTAGAACCCTCCTGAGGAGAGACAAGGAGAGGTATGTCAGGAGTCTCGCTGAGGATGTCGAGGGCCATTTGAACGCTAATGACCTCCGGCCCGCCTACCGAGCCCTGAAGAAGCTCCGTTCCAAGTCTCCTTCTCGGGCGAGTGCTATTCGAACAGCAGATGGGCGCCTCGTGTCGGACATGGATGGGCAGATGGCTCGTTGGGCTGAATACTTTGGGCAGTTGTTCACGGTGGACCCTCCAACTGAGCAGCTTCACACCACTGGGTTACAGGCAGTGGATGCCGATCCTCCCATTGACGAAACCGCACCTTCTCTTGACGAAGTCAGAGAGGCTGTAGCAAAGTTAAGGGGTGGAAAGGCAGCTGGTGTTTGTAATATCAGTGCGGAGCTCCTCAAAGCTGGGGGTGAGGCCATGATCCGCGGGTTGCATGCTGTCCTGACTGCCGTGTGGCAATCAGGTACCATTCCTCCTGACTGGAAAAGGGGGCTGGTCGTCCCTATCTGGAAAGGGAAAGGGGACCGTCAGGACTGCAACAATTACCGCGGTATTACACTGCTCAGCGTACCAGGCAAGGTGCTTGCCCATCTATTGCTGACACGGATTCGCAGTCATCTGGTGAAGCATCAGAGACCTCAGCAGTCTGGGTTCACGCCTGGTAAGTCAACAACGGACCGTATCCTAGCGCTTCGTGTCCTGGTGGAACGCCGACGTGAGTTTCGACAGGGGATGCTTGCAGCCTATGTTGATCTCAAGAAGGCATTTGACTCAGTGCATCGTGAGTCACTTTGGGACCTTCTGCGACTTCGAGGGATTCCTGCAAGGACTATTGGTTTGATAACTGGTCTGTATTCTGGGACTGAGAGTGCTGTGAAGTGTAGGGCAGGTGTATCCAGCTTCTTCCCTGTGAATACAGGAGTTAGGCAAGGGTGCGTCCTTGCCCCATCACTTTTCAACGCTTGTATGGACTGGGTATTGGACAAGGTTGTAGATCAAAGTGATTGTGGAGCATCCGTCGGCAACACCAACATCACTGATCTTGTTTTTGCCGATGATGCAGTAATCTTTGCTGAGTCGCTGGAGGTCCTGGTGATGGCTCTCGAGGCGCTGCACGAGGAGGCAAAGCCTTTGGGACTTGAGGTCTCCTGGTTCAAGACCAAGGTCCAGGTGTTTGGAGACTTACTAGATGAAGCAGTACAGTCTGTTCATGCGTGTGGCGAGGACATTGAGATCTTGGAAAGTTTTACATACCTTGGTAGCGCAGTCCATAATGACGGCGGGTCACGTCAAGAAGTCTTACGGCGGATTGGCATAGCCCACGGTGCTATGGACTCGCTCAGCGGGAGTATTTGGCATTGTCGGTACCTGTGCAGAAGGACAAAGATCTTCAAGTCGCTTGTGATCCCTGTCTTACTCTATGGTTGTGAGACATGGACACTAAATAGTGACTTGAAGAGACGAATCAATGCCTTTGGTAATAAGTGTCTTCGCAGAATCATGGGGTATCGCTGGGATGATTACGTGTAAAATCAGCGATTGCACCGTGAGACTGAATCGAGGCCTATTACCTGCATAGTCCGTCAGCGCCAACTTCGGCTATATGGGCATGTGGCACGCTACCCTGAAACCGATCCTTCCCGTCGGTTTGTATCTGTAAGAGACAATTCGGCGTGAAGGAGGCCATGGGGGCGCCCACAAGGCTCGTGGCTGGGGCAAGTTGATGTTTCTTGTCGAGAGCTGCTTGGTTTGGGAAAGGAGCCTGCATGGGAACTCGCGCGTGGTGACCCCCGGGAGTGGCGTCGTAGGGTGGGCGAGGCGACGCGCCCCCCCGGCGTATGCCCCCAGTGATTGATTGATTGATATCTCTCTGCAGCAGAGAGGGCTTAAAATAGTTTTATATGATTCCAAGATCCTATTCATTATTCTTTGCAGAACGTTGTGGGGCACACATGTGATACTACTGAACGCGATCATCATTCCTTCCAATGTACTTCCAAAAGACATTACTTGTCTGCTTTAAATTTCATTTGCAATTCGTTGGCCCTACAAGCTAACCGATCTAGATCTGACTGCAAGTTTCTCTGTCAAGTGTTGTTACTTTGTATACCGGCAGATTTTGTGTCGCAGGTAATTTATTTTATATTTTACGAATCCATCATTAATGTCATTAACATACATAAGGAATATACATACCATGGCCATGCACCGCTTCCTGAAGTACGCTTATATATATAAAAGCTAGTTGTCTAAACACTGTTTAAAACTACTCTTTGTTTGCAGTCAGATAGTCATTTTAATAGCCTTTTAAGTGCATTATCAATGTATACCAGAGACACAGTGTATGAAAGAAAAGTTTACGGAGCAGTCGTTTATGGGGAAGTAGGAGAAGGAATACTAAGTATTACCCGAGTGTGAAAGAGTATAATGAAAAAGATTTTGGGCAAATTATGTTGTGCAAATTAATAAGTAAGAGATGATCCTTTTTTTTTTTTTTTTTTTGCATCACAAAGGACTGACTCAGTCCTTTGTGATAACCTTTCTGTGGTAACACAAAGCCCGCTTAATTGCCAGTCCCTATAAAGAAGACAGTAAGAGAATAAAGAAAGGGGGGTGGGCCAGTTTAGTTCGAGAGGTGTCTTGTTACTCTTCTCTTGCAAATTATTTAAGTCGTAGGAAGGTGGAAAAATAGAAACAGGAAGAGAGTTCCAGAGTTTACCAGTGAAAGGGATGAAAGAGTAAAGATACTGATTAACTCTTGCCTTGGGAAGATAGACAGAATAGGGATGAGAATGAGTAGAAAATCTTGTGCAGCGAGGACACGGGAGGGGGGGGGGGAGGCATGCAGTTAGCAAGTTCAGAAGAGCAGTGAGCATGAAAATAACGGTAGAAGATAGCAAGAGAAGCAACATTGCGGCGGTGATTTAAAGATTGAAGACAGTCAGTCAGAAGAGGGGAGTTGATGAGACGAAAAACTTTTGACTCAACCCTGTTTAGGAGAGCTATATGAGTGGATCCCCCCCAAACATATGAGACATACTCCATACATGGGCGGATAAGGCCCCTGTAGAGAGCAAGCAACTGGGAGGAAGAAAAAAATGGACGCAGACGCCACAGGACACTTAATTTCTGAGAAGCTGTTTTAGCAAGAGATGAGATGTGAGATTTCCAGTTCAGATTTTTAGTAAATAGCAGTCCAAGAATGTTCATTGTTGTGGAAGGAGATAGTAGAGTGTCATTGAAGAAGAGGGGATAGTTATCTGGTAGGTTTTGTCGAGTAGGTAGGTGAAGAAATTGCAAACGAATAACATAAACAAAGGAGGGAAGAAGGAAATGAGGGAGTGAACATAGGAAATTAGACATATAGGCAAAGTGAGGAGAAAAGTCAATGAAAATTAACCTAAGAGACAGAGAGAGACATAAAAAGAGAGAGAGAGAGAAAGAGAGAGAGAGAGAGAGAGAGAGAGAGAGAGAGAGAGAGAGAGAGAGAGAGAGAGAGAGAGAGAGGAGAGAGAGAGAGAGAGAGAGAGAGAGAGAGAGAGAGAGAGAGAGAGAGAGAGAGAGAGAGAGGAGGAGAGAGAGAGAGAGAGAGAGAGAGAGGAGAGAGAGAGGAGAGAGAGAGAGAGAGAGAGAGAGAGAGAGAGAGAGAGAGAGAGAGAGAGAGAGAGAAGAGAGAAAAAGAAAAATAATAATGAAGCCACTGACAAACTATTTACGATTAACATTATATGGGAAGAGAGTTTCGTGTCTTTCCGTGAGGGTTTTCATCCGTGAGAGGCGACTATTACGCCTCGATGTGCCGTTAAGTAGGGAAGAGGGGTATGCACTGCCCGGCCCCGGCCTAGGGTGTGGTGAAAAAGAAAAAAAAAATCGGAAATGGAGACGCTTTTTATTATGGTTTTGACCCTCCTGAATCCAACCAAGGTGTTTGTTTAAAAAAAAAAAATCGTTTAGCTGGGTGCTTAGCAATTTGAAAATTTGAGTTTATTCCTCATTTCCGCCATTGCAAGCAAGCCTATGTAGGTGACCTGAGGGCGATAGAAATTATATCTATGGGCGAAATCTAGCGCGAGTAGTGGTTTCAATGTTCAACCTAGGCCGAGGTGGACGTAATTTACTAAATATGAAATTTTTTAATTATGGGGCCTGCCTATTGGCAGCTCACAGCCCGGAAAGCAACAAAAGCATAAAATGTGAACTTACGAGTAGTTATGCCTAGATACAGTGAGCCTGACGTTATTGACACCTGTGTCAATAACGCCATAGTAATACCTGGATACCGCCACGGGAAAGAAACTGATCCTGCCCGTTTCAATTCCTTTGATATTAATCCGGTCTTGTCCACAGGTTCTTGAGATATACAGTCAAACGGTGATTACGGAAGCATTATGGCTGGAGGGACGAGAGCCAGCTCCAGCTCTAGCCTGACTGACCTAGTCGGCAAGCCAGAGGATCTGCCACAAGCCGATCTACCCACCAAAAGGTGCGCCTTGCAGCAAATGCTTAAACTTCGACTGCATGATTCGCGCGATGCCAGAAACATTCCGATCGCGGAGATAGCAGAAGAGACTGGGAAGATGGTGATGGAGATATGGATGAAGATCAAACACCGCATGGAGGAGGCCATAGTATCCCAGAAGGCGATACGTATGAGGTTGATTTCGTTGTGGCAAAAGGCGGAGGAGATCTCAAGCGGTGGAAAGAAGAAGAAAAGCTCCAGGTCTGTCAGCGCTGGGAAGAGAAAGAAAAAGGTAGCCAAATCACAAGAGAGCGAGAAGTTCACCGCCGACCTCGATAGTCTCCTGGACATCTGCATCTGTCACTGCCCCATGCAAACCTGCAGTGATTTGAGCTGCGCCTCAGACTGCCTGCAGAAGGTTCACCTCACTTGCAGTTGTCCCAAAGACTGCAAGATCCCACCTCTTGAGCTCGAGTTTATGCTTGATCAGAGAAGGAAGACGGGGGTCCGAGGAAAGCTTCAGATAGGATCCAAGGATTCAGCGGAAACAGCCAAGCAGAAGATGGCGCTGCAAAGAAAGCAGGAGATGAAGAGAGGGCAGGAGAAGAGGAAGGCAACGGAGGTGGCAGATGAGGTGGCAGAGAAGGAGCTGCAGGCGAAGAGGAGGGAGATCGAGAAAATGGATCGGCTCTCGGAAGAGTGTGAAGAACTGGGTCAGATTTTCATGCCGCCTGGGGGGAGTGGGGCCACCCAGAACAGGGAACACTTTCCTCTAACGATGCTGGCGGCTATGAGGCATGGAGTCTCTCAAAGGGGCCTCGCGCTCATACTCTCATCCTACAACATCGACAGGGGCCTGGCAACCAGGGAGGATCAGCGCCTCCTCGTGGACCATAGCAAGGTGGGGAGAAAGCAGGACCGGGCGATGGAGAAAGTTAACGCTGACGCCGAGATGTGGCTGAGAACCGCCGGCATCGACGGAATACAGTTGGACGGCAAAGAGGAGGTGGCGAAGGCGCGAATCACACTGGGCGATGGAACTGAGGTGATAAGAGATGTTAAAGAAGACCATGTAACCATACATGTTACTTCAGTTCGCCATCGGCGTCATCAGGGGCATCCGGAAGTGGGCAGACACCGGCAGCAGCCTGCCAAGGTAGTTCACCACACCACTCGTCAACTTCCAAACGCAGCAGCTGACGGAGCTGATAGACTGGGAGAGCGTGCCACTGTCGGAGCCGCTTGTCACAGCCGTCCTCACCACAGCGGAGGTAGAGGCATGCAAGGATACTCCACTCAGTGTGTCCACAGACTGGCAGTGCCACTCCCAGGGTGTAGAACGCGCTGTGAAAAAGGTGTCTGAATCCTGCCGTATGGTGGTAAAGCAGGAGAAGAGGGAGGGTTGGGTCCGAAGCGCCCAGGCCTCGCGCCGTATCCTGAAGAAGCCGAACACAAAGGCGGATTACATGTCTCTGTTCGACATGTAGAGAGTAGATACTAGACAATAGACATTAGACATGTCCCTCGAGTGAAGATGAGGACTTAGCTGAGCGATTTGTGACTGATTGTGTGGTGATTATTGGCCCACCTAACGCCATCATTTGTGTTTGTCATCATTACTATAAGCGTGTATTGTGTACATATGTACTTCAAGGCTTAAAGCTCACTGTATGTAGGCATAACTACTCGTAAGTTCACATTTTATGCTTTTGTTGCTTTCCGGGCTGTGATCTGCCATTAGGCAGGCCCCAGATTTTTTTTCTATTCAGTAAAATACGTCCACCTCGTTTGTTTAGGTTGAACATTGAAACCACCACTCGCGCTAGATTTCGCCCATAGATATAATTTCTATCGCCCTCAGGTCGCCTACATAGGCTTGCTTTCAATTGCGGAAATGAGGAAAAAACTAAAATTTTCACATTGCTAAGCACCCAGCTAAACGAATTCATTTCTTAAAACAAACACCTTGGTTGGATTCAGGAGTGTCAAAACCATAATAAAAAGCGTCTCCATTTCCGATTTTTTTTTTTTTTTTTTCACCACACCCTAGGCCGCCGCCGCCGCCGCCTATGCAGTGACAGGAAATGAATATAACGAATGTGCTGTTGATGCTTCTCTCTAGATTTACTAGCTGGTGAAGGATGGGAGATGGAGAGGATGGATGCAGGGATGCCGTTTTTGTGTGTGTGTGTTTATGGGAGGAGGGAGGGAAGGTGTGTATACGGGATTTAAATGGGGGGAAATCCGATCTAGTCATTCCTCCTCCTTTCCCTCAAACGCATAATTTGGCTTCATTTACCATACATGAGGAAAAAATATTTAAGCCGATAAGAACATGTAGTCGCCACATGGTTAGGGTCTTATAACCACTTGCTCTCTCGCTTTTTACTTCACCAAATACGATGTATTCATCCATGAAAAAAGTTACATATGACTCAGGTCCCATTTCGTGCTTCGACGGCCTTACCATGCATTTGGGGAATAATTTATAGCAATATTATTTCAGGTGTTTTTTTCCATCATCATGACGTGTGTGCGAGTGTGGAGAAGTGTGTGTATTCATCTAGTTGTATTCATCTAGTTGTATTTTACAGGGCCAGAGCAATGCTCGTGTGGCCCCGTCTCCATATCAACATTTTCATCATTCATCCTTAGTGCTTTGTGTTGGCCGAAGCCAGCACCCCGGAAAGCAGGTCACAAACCCCGGCTAACACCCGGTACCCATTCACTGCTGGATGGACAGGGGCTCGGGTTTTAAGGAAACAACCCATCTGTTTCCGCTCCGCCCGGGGATCGAACCCGGGACTTCTCGGTTGTGAACCGAGCGTGCTATCCCTTACACCATGTAGTACCCTTTACACCATGGAGTACCCTTTACACCATGGAGTGTGTGTATGTGCGTGTGTGTGTGTGCTTATGTGTGTGTGTGTGTGTGTGTGTGTGTGTGTGTGTGTGTGTGTGCATGTGTGTGTGTGTGTGTGTGTGTGTGTGTGTGTGTGTGTGTATCATTCACCCATGGTCATGTCCATGACCCGCATGTCCGTGACAGTCAGACTCGCAATTGCCAGTTTCACCCTCCCGGTGCGAGCTTGGAGCCCATTATTACCGATCTTTGGGTAATTCTGGGACCTCATACACCACACACCCCCCATCCCCTTGATCAAGGAGGACAGTAACCACCCGAATTTCTCAGTGGAAAAATCCCCGGGAATGAGCAGGGCCGGGGATCCAACGCTGGACCACAGAATGGCGCCTGACGCTCTAACCCACCGAGCCGTTCAGGTGGTTGTGTGTGTGTGTGTGTGTGTGTGTGTGTGTGTTGTGTGTCATTCACCCATGGTCTTTGTTCACGCGAGCTGGCTCGCGATCGCCAGTTTCACCCTCTCAGTGCGAGCTTGGAGCTCATTATTACCGATCTTTGGGCAATGCTGGGACCTCACACACCACACACCCCCATCCCCTTGCTCAAGGGGGACAGTAACCGCCCGAATTTGTCAAGTGAAAAATCCCCGGGAGCGCGAGGATTCGAACCGCCTACCCACGGAGTGAGAGACCAGAACGTTATCAACCTGACCATCGCGCGGTGTACCTGACCATCGCGCGGTGTCTTTGTGTGTGTGTGTGTGTGTGTGTGTGTGTGTGTGTGTGTGTGCGTGCGCGAGTGCGTGCGTGCGTGTGTGTGTGTGTGTGTGTGTGTGTGTGTGTGTGTGTTGTGTGTGTGTGTGTGTGTGTGTGTGTGTGTGTTTATCTTGTTGTATTTACCTAGTTGTGTTTTACAGGGCCTGAGCTACACTCGTGTGGTCCCGTCTCCGTATCTACATTTATCCAATCTTTCTTTCAACTGGTGCACATTATTTGACGACATCACCTCCTCATTTAGTCCATTCCAAACGTATGCACTTCTATGAATGAAGCTGTGCTTCTTTATGTTGTTCAGGCATCTCACTTTTCCAATTTTTTTTTGTATCTCCTCTTGTGTAACGGCTTACTCTTTGTTTCCGAGTCAGTAGTCTCTCATTGTCTGTTTAGTTCATCTTAGTTATCAGTTTAATAATTGTTATTAGTCTCCTCTTTCTCTTCTCTGCTCAAGTGTTGGTAACTTTATTTCCTTCAATCTTTCCTAATAAGAAAGCTCTCCTAGTTCTGGTACCATCTTGGTTGCCATTCTCTGTATCCTCTCCAATTTTTTCGCATGCTTATTTTAATATGGGGACCATACAATGGCAGCATATTCCACTTTTGGTCGGATCATTGTAGTAATTATCTTTCTCATCATATTTGTGTCCATGTAATGAATTGCCTCTCTAATATTCTTCAAAATCCTGTACGTATCTCCAAATATTGTATTGATATGTTTTTTGGGTTGTAGGTTATTTTGCATTATACATTTATCACTCCATGTCCTTTTCTTCATGAACCTTCACACAGTAATTAATTCATTTCCTATTTTATGTGGCCATATATATATTATATATATATATTTTAGCTTTTTCCAATTTCCATCACATGGCACTTATTCACATAAAATCTCATTTCCCATCTTCTGCTCCATTCGTAAATCTTGTTTAGGTCATTTTGTAGTGTTTCACAATCTGTATAGCTGTTTATTTTTCTTAATAGTTTTGCATCATCCGCAAACAAACTAATATAACTTTTGTATTTCATCAGTCATGTCATTGACATAAATCATGAACATTATTAGTGCCAGCACTGATCCTTGTGGTACCCCACTAAATACCTTTCTCCATGCAGATTTTTCATCCTTTACTACTGTTCTCATTTCTCTTCCTCTCAGATAACTTTCCTTCCAGGTTTTGATCATCCCTTTGATTCCTCCTATATTTTCCAGTTTCCAAATTAGCCTCTCATGGGGAACTTTATCAAATGCCTTTTTAAGATCTAGATATACACAATCTGCCCATCCATCTTTCATGTGTTGTATCAATTACTCTTGAGTAAAAGCTTATTAAGTTGGCCACACATGATCTCCTTTTTCATAAAACCATACTGCCGGTCTATTATTATACCTTCATTTTCTAGTATTCCGTCCATTGCTTCTTTATTATTTTTCCAAATATCTTGTTTACTCTGCTAGTCAATGACACTGGTCTATAATTTAATGGTTCATCCTTCTTCCCATTTTTATATATTGATACTATATCTGCTCTCTTCCACTCCTTTGGTACTTTTCCCGTTGTCAATGAGCACTTTATTATATCATATACTGGTTTGACCAACTGCTTTCTGCACTCTTTTAAAACATAATACGACCTCCGTCTGGTCCTATTGCTTTCCTCTCCTCCAATTCATTCAACAATTCACAAACTTCCTCCTTCTCTATTTTACTTCCCACTCTTGCCGGAAGTTTTACATTCCTTGCGGTTCGTTGAGTTTTGATTCTTTTGTGAATACTTTCTGAAAGTTTCTATTTAAAATTTTACTCATTACCTTCGGATCTTCATATATTATATTTCCTTCTTTCAGTCTCTCTACTTTGTCCTTGTGCTTGATTCTTCCATTTATAAATCTGTAAAACAGTTTGGGTTCTTCCAACGACTACTGTATACTGGACTTGCTACTCATTTTGGGCTATTTCCAGTGGAGGCCAGTTTTGCGATTCCTGACATTTTCGAACATCACTCCCATTTCCCTTCCTATAGTTTATCAGTATAAATGATATACCGTTACCTGCGTAAATATTTGTTCTATAATATTATTAAATAAAAAACTGTAAAATACACTAAAGAAATGCCATTATGAGAGAGTGAAGAAATATACATGAACCTACATGAATCAGTTAAACTCTTCGCCATTTAATATTTTGCGGGAAAACATTTTACATGAAACATACCAATAGAAGCGGACATTTATTAGCTTTCCATTGATATATTTTGTTGTCTGATAAATGAATTAGAACCATACATAAATTAGCGTTAACTAAATAAATAACCTCATCAAGCGGGAAAATTACCCGATTGATGATGTTATTTATTTAGTTAACGCTAATTTATGCATGGTTCTAAATCATTCATCAGAAAACAAAATATATCAATGGAAAGCTAATAACATTCCGCTTCTATTGATATGTTGCATGTAAAACGTCTGCACGCAAAATATTAAATGGCGATGAGTTTAAGTGAATATAAGTTCATGCATATTTCTTCAGTCTCATAATGGAATTTCTTTAGGGTATTTTACAGTTTTTTATTTGATAATATTATAGAACAATCTTTTACGAAGATAACAGTGTATCATCTATACTGATAAGCCATAGTCTACTGTATTCATGGAACACTTTTTTACTTGCCGATCTGATTGATGATGTTATTTTTTTAGTTAACGCTAATTTATGCATGGTGGTAATTCATTTATCAGAAAACGAAACATATCAATGGAAATCTAATGAAAATCCGCTTCTATTGATATGTTTCATCTAAAATGTTTTCTCGCAAACTATTAAATGACGAAGAGTTTAAATGAATATTAAGTTCATGCATATTTCTTCACTCTCTCATAATGGCATTTCTTTAGTGTATGTTACTGTTTTTTATTTGATAATATTATAGAACAAATATTTACGAAGATAACGGTATATCATTTATACTGATAAATCACAGGAAGGGAAATGGGGGTGTTGTTCGAAAATGGCAGGAATCGCAAAACTGGCCTCCACTGGTCATGGGCGGGTTGGCGCGGGGCACGAGTAGCAAGTCCAGTATAGAGTAGTCTTTGGTTCTTCCCTACACTTTTCAACTATATCCTTCTCATAACTCTTCTCTTCCTCTCTCATTATGCACACATATTCATTTCTTGCTGAATTATAGTCTTCTTTATTTCTTTGTGTCAGATTTCTCTTTACTCTTTTCCATGCCTCATCCCTTATTATTTTTGCCCGTTCACATTTTCCATTAAACCACTCTTGCTTTCCTTTTTCTTATAGTGTAACATGTTTTTCAACTCCTTTCTCATATATGCCCAGAAAAATGTCGCATTTCTCTTGCACATCATTCACTCCTTTAATTTCTTCCTAGTCAATTTCTTCAAAGAATTATTTCAGTTCTTCCATGTTAGTTTTCCCAAAGTCTCTTCTGCTCCTTTTGTACAATTCATCTTCCTCCTTTATGTCCTTTTCCGTCTCCATTTCTAAGATTACATGATCACTTTTTCCGATGGGGCACTCATAATTTATATCATTTGCTAGGTCTATACCTTTTGTTAACACTACGTCAAGTCTTGCTGGTTCGTCATCTCTCCTAAATCTTGCGTTTTCTGTCACCCATTGATTGAGTCATCGTGTTTTCAATTGCCAGTATCAACAATCTATCCCTTCAAGCATTTTCATTTCCTCCTTCAAATGTCTCCCATTTAACTTCCTTGCAGTTAAAATCTTCAACCAGCATTATTGTGTTTACTATTCTTGATTGTTTTGTTTAAGTACTTCAAGATGACGTCTTCTAATACTTTTTCATGTTCTTCATTGCTGTAAGTATTTGTTCTGGGTGGTATTCTACATACGTTGCACTATAGTCTGTGTTTCTCTATTTCTGACTTCTATTTGTACACTTACTATTTCAGCTCTTCCTTCTCCGTACTCCACTTTCTTACCTTCACCACTAATTTTGTCAGTATCATAGCTCCACCACCTCTTCTATTACTTACGTTCCTTCTCCACATGTTGTATTTATTGTTTATCATCACTTGGTCATGTTCTACTAATTTACTTTCGGTTAGACACACCACGTCTGGATCTTTATTTAATAAATAATCTCTTAGTTCCAGCCTTCTTGGTATTTACCCATCTATGTTCGTGTACATCACTTTCATTCCTTTTTTTACATCATTTTTCCTCACCGACCTTCACTTTCCTCATCGTGTGTGTGTGTGTGTATGTGTGTGTGTCCGTGTGTGTGTGTGTGTGTGTGTGTGTGTGTGTGTGTGTGTGTGTGTGTGTGTGTGTGTGTGTGTGTGTGTGTGTGTGTGTGTGTGTGTGTGTGTGTGTGTGTGTGTGTGTGTGTGTGTGTGTGTGTGTGTGTGTGTGTGTGTGTGTGTGTGTGTGTGTGTGTGTGTATGTGTGTGTGTGTGTGTGTGTGTGTGTGTGTGTGCGTGCGTGCGTGTGTGTGTGTGTGTGTGTGTGTGTGTGTGTTTAAGTAAATGCTACTCATTATACATACATGCGGTCATCTCGTCTGTACTCTGCCCCCCTCCAAATTCCGACACCCATACCTGCACACACACACACACACACACACACACACACACACACCGTATACTACAGTGTAGTGGGTACTCCATAGTGTAGTGGTAGCACGCTCGGTTCATAACCGAGAAGTTCCGGGTTCGATCCCCAGGCGGAGCAAAGAGCGATGGGCGGTATTCTAAAAATCCAAGCCCTTGTCCGCCCAGCAGTGAATGGGTACTGGGTGTTAGGCGGAGGTTTGTGACCCGCCTCCCGGGTTGATGGTTTCGGCCAACACTAAGCACTAAGGATGAATAAAAAAAAGTAGATATGGAGACGGGGCCATACGAGTATAGCTCAGGCCCTGTAAAATACAACTAGATGAACACACACACACACACACACACACACACACACACACACATACTCCGTAGTGTAGCGCTTAGCACGCTCGGCTCACAACCGAGAAGTCCCGGGTTCAATCCCCGGGCAGAGCGAAAACAGTCGGGCGGTCTTCTTAATACCCGAGCCCCTGTCCACCCAGCAGTGAATGGGTACCGGGTGTTAGCCGGGGTTTTGTGACCCGCCTTCCGGGGAGGTGGCTTCGGCCAACACTAAGCACTAAGGATGAATGATAAAAAAATTATTGATATGGAGACGGGGCTATACGAGCATAGCTCAGGCCCTGTAAAATACAACTATATGAATATGAATACATACACACACCGTCTCGATGATCCAGTGAATAAGACATTGGCGCGCCATTCGGTGGTAAGCCGGTTTAAATCCCTGCTCGTGCCCGTAGATTTTTCACTGACATATTCGGGCGGTTACTATCCCCCTTGATCATGGGGGTCGGAGGTTTGTGGTGGTGAGGTTCCAGCATTACCCATATATCGGTCCTACGAGCTCCAAGCTCTCTCCGGAAGGGTAAAACTGGCGATCGCGACTCCAGCTTGCACGAACAAGACCGTGGTAATTACACACACATACACATACAACCAGTCAGCCAGTCTGCTCACCTCGAATTGCTTTTTTTTCTATGTCTCTTTTTCAGGGACAATTTATGAGGAATTCTACGAAGGATAACCGAGGCGCGGCAAAACCTCATCACCACTGACTATTTATTTAATGGGATTTTTTTGTTTCATTTCACCAACTCTGATTTTTGTTCCTCCTTCAAAGCATAAGCTTATTTACATGTACCATCGTGCCTCACCATCTACACCATGTAGTTATAAGGTTGATGTACGCTCTAAAAAAAATCAAGAAAACTACATGAGACATCAGTAGCCATCCTCATCTTATACAACCAATCAGGAATATAATAATTTATTTATTTTTCTTGCATTTCTCTAGTCTAGACTTATTAATATGAATTTAAGTTTTCTTGATTTTTTTTTCATTCTATCGTAGGTAACACTAAAGTCGCCAGAACAACGTTTCTTTGCGATTTACAGATGTCTGGTTGCGTTAATACTTACATTTCTACACCCATGATTACATGAATAAAGTACTCACTTCCCAGCCCGTGTCTTCTTCGTTACCTGTTTTTACACCTGTCAGTATGTCTACACAAGTTATTATTATTATTATTATTATTATTGTTATTATTATTTCATTTTCTTTCTCACCTTCCTTCTCCTTCACTTTTTATTATATAGCTATCACAACATTTTAAGAGCAACAGACGGTAGTTACAGTTGACATAAAAGCCGTAAAAAGGTATGTTAAGTGGGTGATGCACTTAAGGCCTTACTTTTATGACTTACGAATGAACAAAGTTTTTAGGCGACAGGTAAGTGGAAGTGACGGTACGCGATAAGAAGAGGAGAGAGAGAGAGAGAGAGGAGAGAGAGAGAGAGAGAGAGAGAGAGAGAGAGAGAGAGGAGAGAGAGAGAGAGAGAGAGAGAGAGGAGAGAGAGAGAGAGAGAGAGAGAGAGAGAGAGAGCGAGAGAGAGAGAGAGAGAGAGAGAGGAGAGAGAGAGGGGAGAGAGAGAGAGAGGAGAGAGAGAGAGAAAGCATCATGATATTACTGATATGAATGTTACAGGTGGTTGTCTGCTTGAGCCCCTTTCCTACAAAGTGTGTGGCGGCGTAGCCCCCCCCCCCCTTCTCTCTCTCTCTCTCTCTCTCTCTCTCTTCTCTCTCTCTCTCTCTCTCTCTCTCTCTCTCTCTCTCTCTCTCTCTCTCTCTCTCTCTCTCTCTCTCTCTCTTCTCTCTCTCTCTCTCTCTCTATCGCTATCTATGTATCGCTATCTATGTATCGCTATCTATGTATCGCTCTCTCTTTCTCTCTAACTTTCCTGCCTAGACTGGAATCATAATTTTGAAGGAAATTCATTAAAGACTTGCCAAAGCTGTCAATTGAGTGACACTTGCAAGGTGGAGGAGGACGTGGAGGATAGGAGGATACGGAGGAGGAGGAGGAGAAGGAAGAGGAGGAGGGAGGGAGAAGAGGAGGACCATGAATGAGATCAACATAGGCTGCAAGCATCCCCTGTCGAAACTCACGTCGGCGTTCCACCAGGACACGAAGCGCTAGGATACGATACATTGTTGACTAACCAGGCGTGAAAACAGACTGCTCAGGTCTGTGATGCGTCAGCACATGGCTGCGGATCCGTGGCAGCAATAAATGGGAAAGCACCTTGTCTGGCACACTGAGCAATGTAATACCGTTGCAGTCCTGACAGTCCCCTTTCCCTTTCCAGATAGAGACGACCAGTCCACTTTTCCAGTCAGAAGGAATGGTATCTGATTGCCACACGGCAGTCAGGACAGCATGCAACCCGCAGATCATGGCCTTACCCGCAGCTTTGAGGAGCTCCGCACTGATATTACAAACACCAGCTGCCTTTCCCCCACTCAACTTTTCTACAGCCTCTCTGACTTCGTCCAAAGAGAGTGCGGTTTCGTCAATGGGAGGATCGGCATCCACTGCCCGTAATTCAGTGGTGTGAAGCTGCCCAATTGGAGGGTCCATCGTGAACAACTCCCCAAAGTACTCAGCCCAACGAGGCATCTGCCCATCCACGTCCGACACGAGGCACCCATCTGCGGCTGCGGATTCCACTCGCCCGAGATGGAGACGTGAAACGGAGCTTCTTCCGGGCTCGGTAGGCGGGTCGGAGCCAATAACCATACATATTCATTAATAATTACATTTAATATTAAGATAACAGAGATTCCAAGTAGCCGTATATAATTAGACGTTATAAGCACATGTCTTGCAAAATTAAGTTGATATTTCATCAATAAAAACAAAACACGATATTCTGAGTATGCAATCAAAATTAATAAAGACAATAAAGCTGCTGAAAAAATACTCTAAATTATGGAGAACAACAATTATGCAACGACCTGGTGCCCAAACACGAAACAGGACTCCTACACAAACCCTGAACAAAAGGAATATAGCAAGGACACTAGGACCTATACCTCCCTTCGGTACACCTAAACGCTTCACTTAAAGGATTTGATGAGTAAACCATTTCTTTTCTTACTTTCACAATCCACCCCCTCCCCCTAAAAATAAATCAGGCACCAACCCGTGACTATTTTGTGGTGAATATTCCTGTTCTCATGTGGTATGATTCCTTGGCTACACTATAATAACATCTACCATAAAGGGTGCAGTTTCTCTTGTATACACCTCCTTTAATAGCATTTCTACGCTTCCATATGTAGTGCCCCCCTTTACTATACGTTAATTAAAGGGACAAACAAGTCTGAAGGTTATGCTGCAACCACCCACATTAAGTGGGAAAAATAATAATATATATATGTGAATAACTGACTTTATGGTTATAGTACACTTTAACTAGGTTTTCTTTATAAGTATCTATTTCGCTGAGTACTCATATCCCAATTGAGGGTTTCACAATCTTTGGTACCGGGGGAAATTATACAAAACAAACTTAAATACCATTTGGGGTTAACATAAAATAAATTGTTTAGTCACTGCGGACAGGTAGACCACCTAGCTCTGGTGTGCAGACAGGATGCCGAATGCACTTTTGCCGAAGGACGGGAAGCCGAAGCCAAGATGCCGAACGGACACAATGCCGAACGGACATAAAGCCGAATGGACAATAAAAATAATAATAAAAAAACATACATACCATAACATACATAACATTTTTTTTTTTTTTTTTTTTTTTTTTTTTTTTTTTTTTTTAACGAGATTGTCAGTCATTCGTGTCTGTAACGACAGTTTACATGTAAAGCTTCATTGCTTGATTCATAATACGTTTATGAAGCTTCATTATAATGTTTTAAGAGTTGTTGAGTTTGTTATTTTCCTGCTCTGGAATCAGTTCAATCCAGCGACTCGCACTGTACACAGCTCTGTTTTATTGGTAAGTAAAGCCCTAAAGAAAATATTTTTATGTTTATTTTATTTTTATTTTATTTAGTATTTTTATTTTTAGTAGTTTAATTATCAATTCACCAATTTGAAACTTAAGATTTAACGAGATTGTTAGTTCTTTCCACCTGCTAATTCGCTATTTAATTCCTATTTTCTTTTTTTAAATAATTTCAAACAATTTTTGCATAATCATTTAAAATCATTTTATCCCCACAGTTTGACCATGGAATTAATTCAAACAGCACGTGGTGGCAGGAAGCTCCTTCTAAATGGATATATATATACGTTGTTGATAAAGAAGTTAAGGAAACCACTTGCTGGAGATGTGAAAAACGAAAAGTGTGCAACGCTAGAATTAGAGCTGTAAGTGATATCGGACAGGGAAATGTTTCAAATCATTCACATCCTCCAGATGGTGCTCATAATAGGGTTGTAAAAGCGTTGGATAAAATGAAAACTAGAGCAGAACAGACAGAAGTGGTGACAAGCAGTGTAATTAATAATGTCGTGGAAGAATTGCCTCTCAGCATTGCTGGTTCTCTACCTAAGAGGGAAACTCTTGGAAGAATGGTACGGCGAGCAAGAAAGATTGACGATAGTGAAGACTTGAACATGACAACACGTGGAGAAAATCTTCGGCTTTATGAAACTACTGCTATTACTATTTTTTCGACAGAGAAAAATTTGAAATCTAGTAAACAAACATTGTTTGGCGATGATACATTTCAATCTGCTCCTTTAGGTAAACAGCTGTATACTATACATGCTATTATTTCAGGGAGTAGAACCTTGCCATTGGTGTATTGCATTGCGAGTAACAAAGAAGAGAAAACGTATGACGAATTTTTTACATTTTTGAAAAGCAAAGGCGTTCAGGATCCAGATTCAATAACAATCGACTTCGAACGAGCAACAATAAATAGCATTAAGAAGAACTTTCCTAATACATCAATATTGGGTTGTTTCTTTCATTTTGGACAATGTTTATGGCAAAATATCCAGTCTTGTGGACTGCGACAATGGTATGTTCAAGTCAATAACGCCCTTTTCATCAAGCAGTTACAAGCACTTGCCTTTGTTCCACCCTCTGATGTGCATGAATTATTTTACGAATTGGTGAATTCCTTAAATGCCGAAAATTATGAGTTATTATGTGATTTTCTAGTTTATTTTGAAAGTACGTGGTTAGGAATAGTCCAGAGAGGGCGTCGAAGGAGGCCAATTTTTGATGTTGATGTGTGATCTGTCCACGCTCGAGTTCATGATAATTTGCCGAGAACAAACAATTCTCTCGAAGGTTGGCACCAGGCTTTTAAAGATAGACTTAACGTAACTCATCCCACAATCCCCAAACTACTAAAAGTTATTAGAAGTGAGCAGGCATCCAATGAAATTCTAATTGAGCAGGCATCTATAGGGATTGACATATCACGACCAAACAAAAAATATGATACCATTAACGATAGGATAAAATCCATTTGTAGTTCTTATAATAAAAGAGAAGGATTGGCGTTTCTACGATCTTTGGCTCACAATTTTTAAATACTCTTATATAGTTTTTTGTGTACATTTTAATCTTTCTATTGCAACACTTTTAGAATAAACATGTGATATTTTTATATGTTTACATTGTAAACCTGTAAGGAAACATTTAAAAAGTGCTTTTATGTATTTCTTTTATGCTTTTATGTATATTCAATTAAAGAAATCCTTGGAAAACTTGTTTTTTTATTATGTCCAATGCAACAATTTTTAAATGGTTGCATTGTAGAAATTAAATGATAATCATATATTTAAACTTCGTAAGTATGTATTTTCAGCCTCTTGTCCATTCGGCTTATGCCGTTCGGCATTGTGCCCGTTCGGCATTGTGTCCGTTCGGCTTTGTGTCCGTTCGGCATCTTGGCTTCGGCTTATTGTCCTTCGGCAAAAGTACATTCGGCATCCTGTCCGTGTACCAGCTCTAGCTCTACCTAGAATAACCTGATTATACAAATTAAACCACTAATAACATGTGCCAACTGGGCCTAACTTAAATAACTACAAAACTGGCATGGCCTTAGCTCGTAGTAGGATAGTCAGGGCGATCGTCAAGTTGCCACAACACTATTATACTGCAGAGCAACACTCTACGTCAGTGACCCACGTGGCTTCACTGGACAACTCACATCTCTTGATAATGCCTTCGTCCTGCTATCCTCTCACCAAAAAACAATGTATAGACACAACACTTATTACCATCCTATCTTGAACTAATTAATTCACAAGAAGTCCTTACATGACAGACACCAAACACCTACCTCACACGAGGGCTGCTGGGAACTTCTCCCACACACGACCAGCCGCGGACAAGGTCGAGAATAGAGAGAGAGAGTGTCTACCTGCTCCCTCCCTTGCCTCGCCCGAATAGCGTCGTGACGTCACAAGAGCGACGACGAACAAATGAACTAGACGAGATCAATGCATCCTAATTTCTCATACTCAACAAAAAACATTAAATAATACAAATGATTTGGACTGAGGAGTGAAGAACAAATTTTATTTACCAAATGGCTACATATTACTTAAGCTCGTCTAGGTGTTTACACCCGTCGACCAAATGAACTTTATTTCCCTCATTACACATATAGGTACCATACTAGATTTACATGTTGACTGCATTCGATGCCTTTTAACTATACACTAACGACACTATACTTGAGTAGATAACATGTCCAGTTTCTTACGTATACGAGTACATCTCCAAAACTACTTCCACGCCTTCACCTAGGTCCTTGAAGCATAACAAGTATATCTTAGCAACCTTACTTCCTCTGGTTTTTCCTAAACAACAACCCTTTAAGGAAAAACATTGGAAGTCCCTGTAAGACAACACCCAACCACAGAGGAAGACATCCATGTCCTTAGTAAGGCCCCAACGACCTCCAGGCACGGTCCCATAAAGAACTTTGACGCTCGTAATCTTCTTGAAACATGACGTGCGCCCCCTAGCGAGCCTGGTGCAGAGAAAATGGGTAGAGCAAGCAATGAATGGACTCCTTGCCGCCAGAGTGAACGAGCAAAGCAGGAAGTGAAAATGAGAATGTTAGTCAGTGTGTTATTCACCACGTCTTGTCCACGTCTTGTCCACGCGAGCCGGTCTCACAATCGCCAGTTCCATTCTCCCAATGCGAGCTTGGAGCTCATTATTACCGATCTTTAGGTAATGTTGGGACCTCACACACCACACACACCCATTCCCTTCTACAAGGGGGACAGTAACCGCCCGAATTTGTCAGTGAAAAATCCCCAGGAGCAGTGAGAATTCGAACCGGCTATCACATAATGGCAGGCTAGCGCGCTTTCGACTTGATCATCGTGGCGTGTGTGTGTGCGTATGTGTGTGTGTGTATTCATCATCTAGTTGTATTCATCTAGTTGTATTTTACAGGGCCAGAGCAGCGCTCGTATGGCCCTGTCTCCATATCAACATTTATTTTTCTCATTCATCCTTAGTGTTGGCCGAAGCCACCACCCCGGGAGGTGGGTCACAAACCCCCGGCTAACACCCGGTACCCATTCACTGCTGGGTGAACAGGGGCTCGTGTTTTAAGAAGACCGCCCGTCTGTCTTCGCTCCGCCCGGGAATCGAACCCGGGACTTCTCGGTTGTGAGCTGAGCGTGCTAACTCTTACACTACGGAGTTCCCTACCGGAGTTCCCTACCAGAGTTCCCTGTGTGTGCGTGTGTGTGTGTGTGACTGTGTATGTGAGTTTGTGCGTGTGTCTGTATATGTGTGTGTGTGTGTGTTTGTTATTTCTTAAATTATTTCATCTATTCATCTATTCATATATTAATTTGCTTATTTACACATGCACATATAACTATACGACTGGATAAAGGCTTGAAAAATATATAAATAAATATATGTATAAAAAATAAATAGACATCACAGAAGAAACATGCTAAATTATTTTATTTCATATATATGTGAGGGTTCAAAATAGGCGGGCTGACGACGCATCTCTGCTGTCAGCTGTTTGTTTGCTCAGATTTTTGTTTTACAAGCTGCAGGCTGAGTGCGAAATGGCGGGATTTGGTTAGAGGACACGGAAAGGAGTTTTACTGGACTCTGGGGGAAACTTACTGTGTGTACGAGGTATGTTGCGCTACATATGTTTGTTCTAGTTCTGCAGATGTGTATGAGAGATGGTGTAAGCAACCGTAAATGGAGGGATTTATAGTACAGTCCTGGCTTGGCAGGATGGTTGGTCAGCCGCTGCCCGGAGGAGACCTACGACTGCCAAAGCAGGAGTTTTGCCGTGCTAAGCCAGGAGGGATCCAAAAAGTAAGGGAGAGCAGTGACCTGGCAGCGGAAGGGGCTTCGCTGATAGTGGAAAGTGGATTTCTGGCAGGGGAGCTGTGCATTGCCACCTATGGCGGAGCCGTGTATGACTGAAGTGTTGTTGGGGACCAAGGAGTGATATTGTGAAGGTTGGCTGACCTGGGTTTGTGACCTGAACTTGACCAGCAGGCTGTAAGAATGTGTCGCAGAAGGGTGATATGATTTGTTATGAGCAACGGAGTCTGTTCGTGTGCTAAAGACATAACCAGTGCCTGGTTGGTTTACGGTGAAGATATGTTGAAGTGAAGTGTCTCGGTGATGTTTAATAATTGTGTTTTGTATCCTGTAAGAAGTAAATCAGTATTCCCTGTATGTTATGTTTGTTTTACTCCAAAAGCAGAAAATTATAACTACAGTGTGTATGTAGTGAGCGAATTTTTGGTCAGGCGAGCCCAGAAAGTTTGAGAGGTGGGCAGTTTTATATAAAAGTCACTCTAGCTCATTGCATACAATTAATTTATTTATTTATAAAGTAAAGGTAAGAAGTTAAAGAAGACAAAAATTGCCGGTCTCTGTTGCTCCGTAAAGATGACTGAGGCAGACTTGAAAAATATAAGTCAATATAGAGTTTGAAATGGTAAGGTGATCGCCATTAACCATTACAAGCCCTGCTCTCGGTGATGGTACATACACACACACACACACACACACACACACACACACGGTGTTGCGGCGCCGATAAATCGCACTATCTTATCAATGTAATCCATGACGACGGGAAAAAAGATAAATAGATTGTTTACAAACACTTGGATCGAGAGGTGGAAACTAGACTTTGAATGTAAAATACTAAAAGACAGTAAAACAGGTATATTACCGTGATTCTTAGACTTTGAAAGGAAATTTACCTCCGCCTGTTACCTGTTATCTACCGCCTCCCCAATGGGGAGGCGGTAGCGGAGTGGTTAGCGGCTCCGACTGGCGTTCTCGGTGACCCGAGTTCGATCCCCGAAGAAACCAAAAACCTTTCTGCACCGTCGAGTGGCCTAAGAACACCCACATGCCCTGCCCATCAACTCTACTTTCGATTGCGAGTGCATCGGAGGATACAGGGGGGGCGGCATGAGCCTCTATTCACAGGCGTCACTATAAGAATCCTGCCTGCGCCACCACGGGCGAGGACCAACCATCAGAGCCCTCAAGTGAACCTCTAGAGCCTGCCATCCGAGCCCTGGATCATCACTGCCTACAGGCGTTATAGGCACAAATGTAAAAAAAAAATTAAAAAAATAAAAACGTGTAAATGTGCCTTTTTCACGTTCTCGACAAACGCTTCACTTGTAGGAGGAAGAGTCTTCAGTTGGTGTGCTGACGCAGCACTTTTTCTGCCCATGCTGGAGATCCAATGTCTATCGGATATCTGACATGCTGTCGTTTGGTCCAACTTTCTCTCCACAGCATGCTACAATAAACTGGGTTGCTTCTCGAATTATTGTCTCGTGCTGGGCTTCAGGTTGTCCTATGCTGTCCAGTTTATATCCTGTCTTTAGGAGTTTTACTGCTTTGATTTTTCATATACCAAAATAGCAGCCAACTGTGTCGCATCCTGTCAACGCATGTGCTGCCAGCAGCTGTGGGACAATAGCCTGGTGTTTTATTACGGTGTCTCCAATGTTCACTGAAGTCCTTTCAGGAGAAGTCGGTTCCATGACAAGGCATGCAGAGAGTTGACAGTAGTGGTAGTAATGTACAAGCAATACAAACACGTCTGTGTCATCTGAGATTACTTTAATAGTCTTTCTGGGGTTAGAAACAAACTGGACAACCTGGTGTGGAATGATGACGTCTGCTTCCTCATGGTTAGTTTGCAAATATGATCTCTCCACTCGTACACCTTGCCAGACTTCAACAGGAGTATCAGCTTTCCCTGTGACAACAAGTCTGTTTGGTAACCGGAGTCCTAGCGTTCTATCTAGAAGTTCTTCAGTGATCATCTCAATGAGCTGCTCCTTATTGTGTGCCACATTGAGAACAACGTCTCGGGAGGAAATTGGCGTTGTCAGCGTAATGACATGTTCCTTGCAATGCTGCACTCCAGCAGATCGTGCAGCCCTTGTGCTGCTCTTGGTGCTTTTCTTGTGATATTTGTCACACACTACAAATACGTTGCTCGAAGCGGTCATCTTGGAAAGCACATAATCTACAAAAGCATGCACATAATCATTGACGACTCCCTTCGTTGGCCAGTGAACTATCCACATTGCTGCACATCCATCTATATATATTGCATCTGTGTGGCTTGTGAATGTCCTGGAGGAATGTTCCACTTGGAGAGTCTTCTTGAGCGTAGCTTTGGCTTTAGCTTTTCTCATTTCAGGTTGGTCCTTTGTGCCATCAAAGAGCGACGTTGGAAGAGGTGAAAGCTCATATCCCATGACTGAATTTACATTAATGTCTCGATTCTGTATTACGCCATAAATCACGTATTTTTACGCCAAAAATTGTGACCTTTTGACCTCCTATGACCTTATTGTTGACGAAATTCATATATCATTAGTTTGAGGGGATAAAGCTAATCAATACGAACCTTTTGGTAGTAAAAACATTGTCAAAGGTCTGTACATGTGTGATCTATGCCCGTTTATTATTACCCCTACCTCAAATTTTCAGTCCTAAAAGTGATTCCCATTCCTATCTTCAGTCGCTTTTTTTGCAAAATGCTCAAGGATGCAAAAGCTGTACCCGACAGATTCCAAAACTAGAGGTTTCAGGCTATCAAAATCCGCAAAGAACAATTATGCACCAAAAATTCAAAGGTTCGGCCTAAATATGGGGTTTGGCCAACGGACTATTATGGACAGGTCTAAGTATGAGCAAAATGTTATATGAAATCATCTAAAACACATCCTAGTTTACTTTCAACTCGAGTTTCTCGAGTTTGGGAATGGTAATAACGGGAAAGATATAAATTTAATCGGCTAAAACACCTGCTGGTTTAGTTTTGACCGAGTTTATGAATTCACAAGTAAAGCAACATGAGGGCGGGCGGCTGTTTGTTCTGGTGTTTGATGGGTAAGTGGATGGTGTGGTGACATGGGTAGGACTCTTGTTTCAATAGTATGCGGGCTCTAATCTAGGACATAATTGCTACTCACCGCGAGTAGTGGTCGCCCTTAACGCTGGCCAGGCAGTGTGATCTCAAGGTTCTTTACTCAAGATCCCCACCTTGACTTAGCACTACCTTACCAGCAAGCCAGGGTTAGTGAATAGATACTTGAGTAAGGTTTGATTATTTATACCAGTGTTTGACGGTTTAGCTTCACGTCAAAAAAGTTTGGTTGAAATAATATCAATGCGATGACGTTTTTCTTTAACTATTTCAAAACATCTTGATTAGTTTTTTCTACTTAGGATTGATGAGGTGCCAGAGACAATAAGTCCATTTTTGTCGATATTTCTTTTGAAAATTACCATTGTGAAACGATGAGCAGCGTCTCGACACTGAACGGCTACAATTCCCACAATATCTGTTTTAAGCCTGGATAACCTAAGATCTGCTTATTTGGAAATATTTTTGATTAATTTGCTATCAATATTTAGTATCACAACATTATTGACAAAGGAAAACTAGGAGATTGTAGAGGGCTGCTCACGGTGAGCTTAATCAAATTTTTTGTTTTGATAAAATTTTCAAGTTTCAAACGATTGTAATGATGATATTTTGTAAGTATTGCCTTCAATCATTGCAGTTCGTTTAAGTATACTTTTCACACTTTGTAATCATAGCCTACAATAATGATTTTCTTTAGGAAGTTTTTCTTCGATCTTTGATATTATGGATCCTTGACGACATCCTTATTTTACAAAAGTGTCGTTGAAGGCTATCTTGTCTCAGCACTATTGCTTTGTACGTTCATATTTGTTTATATATATATATATTATGATATGAAGCGAGAAAATAATTTAGAAACAGGCTAGTATCGTTCCAGTAAAGAGGATCAGCATCGACCCA